>JAYECN010915513.1:0-39235 GCA_035222435.1 Microcambeva ribeirae | reverse complement strand
AGGGGGGTTGGACTGGATGATCTCTAGAGGTCCCTTCCAACCTCAGCCATTCTGGGATTCTGGGATCCTGTGGGAGTGATGCGGAGCTGCTGTCTCTCTCAGCAGCGAAGAGGGGCAAGTGCATCTCCAAAGCTCCTGGATGCACAAGTGCTCCCCAGGGGCAGCACATGGCTGCCAGAGGTGCAGCCCTCCTCTGCGGGATTCGCGTGCTGAACATAGGAGGTGGGACCATCTTAGATGCCCTTGGCATCGTTGAGGGCTTCCAGCAACCACCCCAGAAGGGTGCTGGTCTCTCATGTCTTGTCTGCTTGCCCTGTGCGGAAGCTCGTGGTTCCACAGGTCATCTGAAGGGCCCTGCACTGGGAGCCAAGACAACGTGGTCCCATGTCATCTGCCTCATGGCAGGACCCACTAACCCTCACCAGAGCACTGATACCGTCTCTCTGCTTTTGTAGGTTCTCCTTTTGTAGGTTTGTTGTGGACAAACTTGTGTCAATTATAGGAATAAAGTGATCACCACTACCAATTGCTTCTCATTTCTACAGCTCAGTTCCGGGACCAGCCAGCGCGCAGCTGTGCCACTAATGACCATATTTAAACTCCAGCACCTTTTCAGGTCAGAGTGACTCCTTGTTCTCAAGAGACCTCCTTCCTGTGGTAGCCAGTGCAGGCAAAAAGAGGTTATTGCTCTCCCGAGGCCTGTATTTGGGATCCAGAGTGAGCTGGTTGTTGCATGTTATTTTTCTGGCCATGTATAACAGCAATCAGTAGCACTCTGGGGGTCCTCAAGAACATACGGGCTTAGTTAGGTCTTTACCTACCACCTGCATCTTTTTTTTTTTCTGGTCGACCTCCATAAGGTAGGGAGGGGTACAATCATAACGAAAAAACAGGTGAGAAAACTGTTCCTATTTGAAATCAGTATTCCTCCCTGCAGGGAGCCTACCTGCAGACAGCTAATTGTTTGCCATTTTTCTAAAAATGTTTATTTTGTTCAAATTCCCTGGGGCAAAGCTCCTTTACAGCTACTTCAAGGTTAATTGTCTTTGCCTCAAGAAGCTCACTAGCAATTCATTCGGTAATTCACTTTTTTTTTTCACATTCTGCTCATGCTCATAAAGTTGTCGATTTAAAAAAGTGAAGATCAGTTTTACAAGATGAACTGCAGGATCACGGTAATGCTACACATGGAACCTCCGAATCTGTCAGAGCTTTTATTTTATAACAAAGTATTTGCTACTGGCTCGGATTTTGCTGTCTGCTTCCGAAGGCCTGAGAGGGCATGCTTGAATAGATACGTCAAAAAGAACTGCTGACAAGTGCAACTTGCAAACTGTGGACCATTGTCTGCAGTTAAGTTGTCTGAAACGCCTGGCAGGCAAGCTAATATTTTCAGAGGGGTCCCGAAGTCAGTGACTCCTCTCACCACTGCGGCAGCTCAGGCTGCGCCCAGCTGAGATGCGGTCCCACCTAGACCCAGGCAATACAGCAAACTTCTTTACCAATTTTAATAGCACTAGCAGATACTCTCATGGGGTTTGCTTCATATAAACCTCTGGGTAGGATCTGCTGCTTCGATCTGCTTCACCTTCTTCAAAACACACTGGCGGGACCTGGAGCCTGGGCTCTGCAGGGATGTCAATCATCACGCAGCCCTGCTGAGCTCCCTGACATCACTCATCAGCAGTGAGTAAGGCAAAGCTAAATCTGAGAATCAGGATTCAGGGCTCAAATTTTTACGGGTATTTACTTCACCCATTCCAATAAAAATATTTATTAGGGCAGAAGAAATCCCCATGACCATGTACAAAAAGGCCACAAAATTCCTCTTAATGCTGGATTAAAGCATATTTTTCAGAAGGGCATCTCAAGAAATTATTTCGAAGAATATGAACGCAAGCTGGTCACCAGCCTACAAGCCAGCAGCTTCCATGTGCTGTTGCTGCTGGCAAGCACAGAGAAGCACAACCTTGTCTGGTTAAAGGCTCTCCTAGACCGGGGCAGTTAGGGGAAGCACTGCCCTCTCGCAGGGTGGTCACTGCACTTTACACCCACTGCTCAAGACCCAAGCACGGATTAGCCCCGGGGCTGGCTAGCAGGTAGCTTCCCCCAAATAATCACACCTCCTGGTGCACAGATGTTCTAAGGACAGAGAGGCAACCGGTGGACTACAGGGCAGTTTTGGATTTAGGGGCTTGAAATCAAGCTTGCTTTAAATGTCTGCCTCCCGTATTGAATGTAGCCTTCAAATGTCCACCCTGTCACCTAAGGATCTGCGCCTTCAATGACCCTACTTGACCACTGTGCCAGTCCAGCCTTTGGGCACCAACAAGAAGTCTCGTTCAGCTGCTGGTTTTCTCGGTGCCTGCGTGCTTGCTGCTGGGCACGCACAGACCAGCACTTGTGGGAGCAGTCGCAGAGCCGGCAAGAGTCTTAAAGCTCACTTCAGCTTGGGCATGTCCTCAGAGCTTCCAGACCAAGGTAATGCACAACAGATTGCAAGGACAAAACTTCACTGTGCATGCACACGTAAGCAGCAGCACTGATCTGGAGACTCACCTAAGCATGGAAATGTAAGACGCACCTTTCCTCTGTTGAAGTCAGTCCGCTTTTATACAAACAAGCAGATATTGCTTGACTAACCAAAAGGCTGCACAGGGCTTATGAGATAAGCCAGGTCTTGCAGCAAGCGAGCCAGCTGGGGCAGCAGGAGCCCGGGCACTCGGCCGCTGCGCCCGCGGCAGGAGCGCTTCTGCCTCCTCGCTTGGCTCCCAAGGGGGCTTCCCTGTGAAATGTTTGATAAAATCCAGCGATAATAAATCCCCCCAGCTATTTTGAGACAAAGGGCTTTACTGTCAGGATTTTTAAATCCAGGAGAGCTCACAAGAGGAACTTCCGGAGGCAGGAATCAAGGTGACCTAGGCTTAAATATCCCGGCCAGTAGCTATTTTAGGCTCTGCCTCTCAATATTTTCTACAGATGGGCTTAACTGAGCCTCAGTTGGAGGTGCCCAGCGTTTCCATGCATTTCAGAGCAGCCCTGAAGGTGACTCGGCACGGAGGCCGCGAGGCAGCAGGCCAGGCACTGCTGAAGCCTTTTGAAACGGAGACTCAGCTGTCCAAGTCAGATCAGGTCGGATTTCTTAAATGCCTTTTGACACCTGAGTATAGCAAGTGCCTTTTTGACCTAAGCGGGTCAAAATACTTTGAAAAATCTGTTCCTCATGTGATTAAAAGCAAAGTGAAAATCTCCAGCAAAATCTCTGTAGCGGACAGAGGAATTTTGCTGGGAGTACCGTGTAAAGCCGGCCAAGCATTGACCCATAGGGAAAATATTGCCTGAAGGCACTGTGGGTGTTGTATCAGTGCAGAGAAAGACTCATTTTTGTCTTGGAGAGCTTTAAGCCCACGAGGTGTAAGCAAACCTGGTGGGAAGCAAATGAAATACTGAAGAAAAGAAGGCAGCAACGAGCCGGGCTAAGCCCAGCCTTGTGAAGCCGCCCTTACAAACCTCTCCCGGAGGCTGCAAGCCGGAGGAGCTGGGAACTGCTCTGCTTCCCGCAGGGCACCGCGCTCCAGGGCCAAGATCCTGATCGTCTCGGGAGCTTAAGGAAACAAGAGGCTGCGGTAAGAGCCTGTAATTAGTGTGTAGGTTTATAAAAAGCTGCAAGAGCAAAGAACACCTGTGTTTTGTAGTCTTTCAGATTTTGCAGGCTTACACAGTCCACCAAATCTCTGCAGGTCACAGCCTAAGTTCTCTCGTGGCGGCAGAGCCGGCCAAGCCCAAAGGGATATTGCAGCCCACGCAGGTACCCCCGACAGAGCCTGTCATCCTCCCAGGCTCCTACGGGCCTCCGAACAGCACTGATTTCTGTGCGTTTTTATGTTCAATTTCATGTACAGTGACGGAGGACGGACTGTGGTGCTGGTCTGGCTCCTAGACGGGGAGGAGACATAAGGAAAACGTTGACAGGCTGAAAGGAAGGTCAAGTCCACATCATCCACCTCTTCACCTCGCCCTTATTCTTGAGCATGTGAAGGAAAATAAAGTAAAGCCTGTTACATTTCTATTTTACTTTCTTCTCCTCCTCCCCAAAACGACTGCTTGTTACAGGCAGGAAGCAACTGCCAGAAGTTATTCACCTCCAATCCTTTATCACTTAAAAAAGCATTATGAGGCTGCCGGCAACCACGGCTTCGGAGCCGCTATCTATCCATACCGATAACTACTCAAATGAAGCATCTCCCCCTGGAATCCCAGCTGAGGGATTCCGCCAAGTGATCAAACTTGTCTGAACCTCGGAGCGGCCGCTTTGAAGCGGCGCGAGGGGGACGGCAGAGCCGCAGCCGCGCACACCTCATTAGGGCCCAGCTATGTGGGACGGCGAGCGGCGGCTGCCCGGTCCACGGGGCCTTCGCGGGGCGCGCAGAAAGGCGCCGTTCAAAGCGCCGGGGCCCCGGGGACATTCTTGCGGCGCGCCGGGGGGGGCGCGAGCCCCGCGCTCGCCCGCCTGCCCGTGGGCTCCTCCGCTCCCGCGTCCTGCGACGACGGCTCTACCTTCCCGCAGAAATGCCCAGGAAGGGACAAACCCTCTCCCTTGCAAATGAGAAACATACTGCGGGAAGGGCAGCTCGCCGGCTCCTCTGATTCCACAGATTTCATGGGAGACTCTATAACCCAGCTAAATAATTCCGCCCCCCCCCCCTTTTTTTTTTTTTTAAAAAAAAAAAACACTAAAGCTTAACAGACTTGTAAAACGCTTTTAAAACCGTCTGCGGAGTTTAACCAGCGATCCTACCACACAGAGAGCGGGGCGGCCACGCGCGGGCGGCAGAGCGGAGCACTCCGCCGCGCGAGCGGAGGCTCCGGGTTTGACTTCCAGTTTCAGACTAAGCAGCGGCTCTGCCGCGAAGGGCCGGGCAGTGGGCACGCTCCTCCTCGCAAACCTCCCCGGCCGTGCGAGCGCGGGGCACCTCTCCGTGCAGGCGCACGAGCGCAAAACCGGAGAACTTTCCCTTGGTTTTAATAAACTCACCTTCCCCCCGCCACCATCCGCTGCTTTCTTTTTTTTTTCCTGACTGCAAAGAATTCTGCTGCTATTTTATTATGTAATGCTGCAGGCTAAAAATATATCCCTAATTTAAGCCATCTTGCCAATAAATCTACAAATACCAGGTAATCCAAAAAGGGTAGTTACAGTTTAATGACATACTCTTCTTGTCATCTTAATATGTTCAATTCCTAAAGGATTTAGAGCGATGCATTTAAAGATTTTTCAACTTCTTAGGTACCTCCGCGTGGCCTGGTGGAAAGGGCAATGAAGCAGGGCCCTGTCCTCTCTGCCCCGGCGAGGGACCCGATGTCTCCGAGCCGGAGCCGCTCTGCGATCCGTGCTACCGGAGAGCCCAGCCTTTCCTCTTCTAGACAGATGGATCTGAACGGAGCTTGATGGACAGCGGTCATTTCTTTTTGATCAGAGAGCCCTTTATGGGAACTTCCCTTGCGACTGAACACATCTATATTTTGTAGCCAAATCAGTAAAGGTTGCTGATGGAAACCGGTGTTTGAAACACGTCTTCTTCCAGGAGGGAGGCGGATTTGCTGCGATTTATTCCCCAGTGTTAATTCTCCTCTTCCTAAAATGAAAAACCTACTAATAGGTATGACAGTTAATGCCCCATGCTGTAACACAGCTTGCAGAAACTATTAGAGGGACCTGCCTAAAATACTGTGATTATCTTTTTTGCTGTTCGATTTCAGTTTCCGTATTTTGCCTCAAAATAAGCATGAGAAACGGGGAAGGCGGGAAACATTCATGGCCCTGCATGCGAGATCTCCTGGGTCCTAGAGCTCACTGCCCCGTCCTTCCAGGCTCCAAGTCTGGTTTCAATGGAGCTCTCACTTTTCTTCCCGCTAATCCTGCCGTGAGATCAACCATTGGTAGCTCTGTGAGAAATTAAATACTGGGATGTGGGAAATCTGAGAGCTGAATTCGGGCAGAATGCGGGTGATTCTTTTAATTTCTCTCCTTTTCTTTTCCCATGGTTGTTGTGTGGCAATACTCGCCAAACCTGAGATTGGAGATCTGCCCTGCACAATGTTACTGTATCAAGAGTGCAGAGGCAAAGCAAGAAGTACAATAGTTATTATATATATATATATATTTAATAGAAGCAGCATTTTTAAAACTAGATTATGGACAGCATTTTTTGAAAGCACTCCACATTTCCAGAAATGCCAAGCAAAGGGATCAGCAGCAGCAGTTCATCATGGTGATGCTCAACATCTGCTCGAGCAGACTTCATAAACAACACTTGTGGCACTGGCTCTCACTGAAACAGGATCCACGAGAGAATTTGCCCTGGCGACGTGGGTGCTACAATGGCCACCAGTCAGGCAGTCATTTCGAATGGCTTTTCTCCTGCCTCTGTATGAGAAAAACACAGCAATTCATTCAGGTGCTGCAGCCAAGAACGCAGAAGTTCACACAGTCATGGCGCTATGCGATGGCACGGTGGGGATACCGACGAAAGGGACGTGGGATGGACGCTCAGCGTGGGGGTGACTTTATTACTTGTTGTCTTCCAGGAGCCCTCTGCCCAAGATTTCCTCTGTGAGCGGCAAGGCAGGAGGCATGTTCCTAGCTCCATCCTCTCCTTCCTGAGCCTTGGAGCCTGGCACAGGTGGCACAAGCTGACGGGCAGCTCAAGGATGCCAGATGTCACCCTGACACGCCAAGAAGGAAATAAATTCCCTGGATGCCACAGAGGCCCCTCGGTGCCTATCAGGACAGCTGTGAAAAATGTTTCCCATTCTGTTCTACACTGTTACTTCGGGAGAACAAGGAGACCTTATAAAAGTCCCCAAACAACATGGGAATTGCAAAGAATAAAACAAAATATTGTCTTCTTACTGCTTTCTCACAGAACATGTTTTAAGATGTATACCTCTTACAAGCACTGAACATACTGCTGTCTTCCCTAGCCACATGTTTTTTAACAGTGCTGGTATGCAAACACTGTAACTGGCTATTCCAGCAAATTATTTAACAGGGGATGAATATATTTTCCTTGTTTTTAACGTTAAATCTCATTCCATTTCTCTTATTCTGTGTCTAGTACAGCACATCTCATTTTTAACATGCAATTTGCAACAAAAGATTATATGATCCCAAACAAAAGAGGCGAAGATGTCACGATTTCTAACACTGCATCCCAGTTTTGTTGGTTAAGGTCGCACCATGTAACGCTGAGGCCAATCTGGGCTACAGAAGGTTCACTTCCCGTGTTCTTCAGTGCAGTAATTCACAGTCCCAGCATACTTATTATTTTTATTTCAGCAGATGGAACATCTTTCAATGATTTCAGCTGGGTGTGGAAGAGGAATGAACTATGATGCTCACTGTGAAAGACCCGGAGCCTCTGTGAGCTGCTCGGTAAAGAGTGCAAAGAGTGTTTTTTGTTTTGCGGAGCTCTCTCACACACTAGTCTTCGCTAATTACTACTCTGATTATTTTTGTTGTATTAAGCCCTAAGTTGGATCATAGTAGTTTCAACTTTCTGGGTATCGTTCTGGGGACATATAGAGGGTAGCCAAGTTCTTCTTAGAATCAAACCTTTAAAATCGGTCTGAAGGTACCCAGATATTAGCAGTGCAGACTCTTGCTCTCATGGAAATTTTGGCCACAATATATAGTGTGAGCATGGAGAAGTAGCGCTGTTTAATTTACTCTTGGCTTACATTTTCAAAATACTGTTCTGTGCCCAGCCATCCTTCTCGGTGGTATTTCCCAAGCACATATTACTGCTCCTTCTCTTATGGCTGTTGCTAGTAAGACTGCAGGTTGCTTCCAACCAGAGCCAAGTTTTGAACTGCACTGAGTATAAATCTAAGCAGTTTTTCAGTCAGAAAGGTTTTAGCTTAGCCCTCGAGTCTCAAGCCGTTCATCAAGCACAGTGCCTGCTCTGAGCGCCAAGCGTGGGGTTGCTCAACATCTCTCGCTCCTATGCGTTTAGCAGGGATTTTGGGGAGGCTTTGCTGGTAACCTGATAGCATGCCTGCATCAAATCGGCAAATGTGTGACCAGCGCTGCATTCAGAAGGCTGCTTCCTGCCCCGCGTCTCGTCTCAGAGGAGTTAAATGTTGCAGTTACGCTGAAATCATCTTTTTCCCAGGTGACTGCTCAGTGCTCAGGAACCGTCCCAAGCTGGGCTATGCAGTGACACCGCTCGCTGCTCTCGGACGGACTCCGAGCAATCGGCTCCAGGGCTCTGGCAGGGATGCGACATCCCGGGGCGGCGCTTTACAGCAGGCGACGCTGAGTGCCCCAGCTTTTACCTGCCCAGCCGCGCACGACGTCTGCACGCTTGTCCCTTTGAAGTCAATCCCTCAGGAACCCAACTCACTATGCAGTTAATGAGTACTGAGCACGCACAACTAGCTTCCAAGATCCGATTCCTTTTTCAGTTGTATCAAATCATAAATGCGTGCACTCCTGTAACTCCCTTATGCAAGAAAGCAGAACCAGCACCTCCGTTTCAGCACATGGGGAACCAGAGCACAGGGAGACGTGCCTGAAAAGCACACTGCAGTGCCCAGAAAACACGAACAGAGCAGACTGCCCCAAATCCTGCTTCTTTTCTGGACTCAGGCATTGCTGTGCGGCACCGAGGTAGGTGCCGCTGTGCAGCCAAGATGCAACGAAACCCTTTTCCTCCCTCCTGTTCTCGCAGGGGATCGTCACCCTTTGAACTACGAACCCCACAGCAGCCCAGGCTGCACAACTGGCACTGAGAAACGTCTGTCTTGAAGGTCATTTCTCTCCTTTTTCTTTCCCGTTGGCCATATATTATCACAAATAGTATGTTTAGTTTACTTATAAATGAATTTCTGGAAGCAGCAGTATCAGAAATCTTGCTCTAGCTTGGTTATTTAATAAATAAAAATCATACAATTTTTAAATATCAAAAACCGGCATCTTTGACCAATAGCCCCACTGAATTACGTTCTTCGGATTCTATTCAGAAAATACGCTATATAAATAACCAAAACTTTGCTGCCAGAAATATCAGACCTCCTTTTCTAGTCCTCATTCCTTACCACAGTTAAGTTCTGTGCTTCATCTGCTTGCAAGATTGATAACTGCAACTTCCTTTATTTCGGGGGGCATTTATTTTCCCTGTTTTTGTTTTGTTTTAAAAACCATCCTCTTTTTAAAATTATTTCAGTTGTCAGACCAACCATTCAGACTCCCTGCCACAATACCCATCTCAAGACTGACTACATCTTCCTTAGGAAATCACATCACGCAGTTGACCTGCAAATGTCTTGGAAAGAGAAAGAAGGTAAGATCTTAGAGCCCAGCACCCTCCATGAGAATCTGTCTTCTGAATCCTTGCGAAAAACAAAAGACTTTTCCAATTTCCTTAAAATCAATTTTAAACCAGTCTCAGAACACTGCTAGGTAGTACAGGCATCTACCTCATTTCTTAGTAATGATGGCTCTAGTTCACAAATACGGTATTATTTTTATTTTGTTTTCTTTTTTTTTTCTCAGTTTATGACAAGCAATAAAATAGGCTGCTTGAAATATAAACAGCATAACTGGTAAATGTAAAATATAATTTTCAATTTGGAGACACTTTTCATCAGACTTTCCATGACATTTTATCCACTTGTTAAACTAATCTTCCGAATCAGAAAAATGTTTCTGAATCCTCAAGAGGCAAAATCTGGAAGAATTTTGCAAAGGAAAAAAAAAAAAAAGAAAGGTACCAAAATCAAAATCGAATCCTATCATCTTGATTAAAAAAAACATCAAGCCTCAAGTGATAATAATATTGTGTAGCTTCAGAAAAATGAAATCTCCACGGACACAGATGGGGAATAAAGTCAATAAAAACAGGTTATTTCTTCTCGTGCAGCTTTTGGTGCAGGTTTCTACGCGCCTTGGGGGAGCTCCCTGCTTGCTCCCCCACGCAGCGACGCCGCGCGGCTCCCCAGGCCGGGATCTGCCCGCGGCTGGGATCTGCGCGTGCTCAGCACACGTGCACGTGGTCCAAGGGCCGGCGGCACCCACAAGGCGAGGCCGCAGGAAAACCCTCGGTGTTTGCTTTGGATATCGCATTAGTGAAGGAAACGCGGCCCAGCCGAGCGGAGGATGTTTTGGAGTGGTGCGTGTAACGCGCATCCAGGTAGCCCGCGTTCAATATAAAAATACACGCTGGACTGGAAAATCGCGTTTCCTGCCTCTGAGAACCGGCAACTTTCTGCCTCTCTGCAGTAGTGAGCAGGGAAGATGAACGCAGGCGCCGCTCACGGCTTCCTGAGCGCTCCGGGAGGGCTAGCAAGGCCCCAGGGCTGCAGGTCAGCGCGAGGGCTGCGCTGGCCAAGCCTTGCCCACGAGAGCCACAGCAGCACCCCCTGCTCCGACGGCCGGCGGGTGGCCACGCGCAGGGCAAGCTCCTTGCCACCCGCGGCCTCGCTCAGGTCTCTCCCTGGGCTTTCCCACAGGGAAAAGCACCTAATACATTTAACACTAGGCTGAAAAGTTTACGTGGATTTGATCTGACAGACTGTCTTTCAGACTCAGACACAAGCTGAAGAGACTCCCAGGACTTGAGATTTTAACGGACCTCCCAAAGAGATTATAAGAAGATTTTCAAAGGACTGTTCTACATTCGCAGTATTTCTTCCCTCCAGAAATGATAAAAATAAAACATGTCCTGTCTGCAAAAAACCTCTGATAGCTCTGATGAAGTTTTCCTAAAAGTATCTATTTCCTTTGCATTACTTAAGAGTGTAACTCCCCCATATGGCTGAGGACACAGCTGCTGCAAATGGCTTAAAAAGGAGGAAACGGAGAAGTTTCCATTTGGATGACTTATTTGTACACTTCACTAACAATATTACTATATCATACTTGCAAGATCTCATTGCCTATTCTTTAGCTTGAGTGGATTTAAAGGGAGCTTTGTATTTTTGAGATTTATGCACATATTTAAATGAGGATGCTAAACTTACTGATGTCATGCGGTTAGGCTTGCTATCTTTTCCTAAGTTCCCCAAGGAAGCCTGAGCATCCATGTCAGTGATGATCACAAAGATGCAGACAGGCCATATTATTCAAAGATTTGTATTAACAGTTTGGATGTGGAGGTTTCCAGTGGAATTTACTGTTGCATTTGCTGGCTGTGTGACTGTAAATCTTCAGGGCTCTGGGGATGTTTGAAGATTTTTACAGTTCATATAAGCATCTGTATGGCCTTAAACTGGATAGCAGATAACCATAAGGAGCTTTAGAACATGGCGAAGCTCTGCACAGTGCTTAAAATCTGGGAAACGGGCATAGGAACAGAGAGTAGAATATAGAATTCAAAGCCACAGAATTTCTATGAATAGAAAATTTTATCCGGTTTTACTGATTCTGTACTTTTAAAAAAGACTTAAAACCAAGAGGTATCTGTGCTGGCAACAACAACAACGAGAGTAACAGTGAGGTAACCTAGCACTGAGGAATCTTTGAAAATACACCAAAAATTCAAACTACAGCACTTGGGGTAAAACCTGACCAAGGGTTTCTGCCACTTTTGCCAAGCAGATTATGGCAACATGCTCACCATCACACAGCAGTTCTTGCATGTAACTTCTTACAGTCCCCTCTGATGAAGAAAGGATACATTTCTAACTTAATCCAGACTGCCACATGGTAAAGCCATCTGGGAGGATATTTTGAAGGAAACAGATGGAAAAGGAAGAGATTCCTCTGAATGTAGTGTAAGATTTACATTATCCTCCATGAACTTCCATGTAGTCCCCATGTTTATATAATTTATCACTATTTCCTTAGACAGCTCAGATTAGGTAGCCTGCATGAGCTCATGTTCTTGTTGTTAATTCTGAGCCTGAACCTTCCTCCTTTAAAGGGAAATTCAGTAGTGTAAAAAGCAAATGGAGAAAGGAAAACCAGGTTTAAGGGAAACCCAGCAGCATGAAGTTCCGATCTGTCCCAGGAATTACGCCGCTTTACCTCCCCCTTCTTTCAGCCTCTGGAAGACCCTGCCGAGCGCTTGCTCCAAGCCATAATCTTGGTTCTCTGCCCTGCATCCGCACCCGACAAAACCGCAGCGTTCCGTCAACCGAAGCGTGGGAGCGGAGGGGCCTATTATCATCGCGAAGGGTTAAAGACAAGGCAGTGATTTCGCTGAAAATATTTCAAGCCAAGAATTAAAAAAGAAAAAAAAAAGAAATGTTCTCTGAGTGAAGACATAGCACACAAATAATGTAAAGAGTAGAATTTCACTAGTCGCACTGTGATGACTGGGGATTTCTAAAAAGCGCTCGCTCTCCTTTCATGCATTCTTCTGTGCCTCTTTGTTTTCTATGCAAACATTGCCATTAGTAAAGGGAGTTTCAAAGGGCCTCCTCTTCTCCCTCTCTCCCCACGGAGATGCTGCAGAGGCTCCATGCACAAGGGGCTGCATCCCACTGGCTGCATCCATGGCATCCCTGACACAGGGAAGGAAATGCCAGGCAGATCCATTTGGGGAACCCTCACATTTTCTATGTTCAGATGTTCATCATTTCACCACCACTGAAATCTGTTGTTAGCAAGACAGTCCCAAATCCCCCTGTTTTTACCTAACCCTGGCCCCAGACCCAGCCCGAGGTCCTTCCCGCTCCCTCCCTTGCGTGAGGGCAAAGCATCCGATCAACGCTCGGACGAACCCCCCTTGCAGAAAAAAGATCCTTGGCAGCAAGGATTTCTGCGAGGCCGGGCCAAGGGAGAGCAACGAGCCTGAGACCCCGCGAGCGCGGAGGGAACAGCCAGGCGGGCGGCCCCCTCCTGCCTCGCGCCGCACGGCCGCGGCCTCCCGACCACGCGGGTGCCGCAGAGGGGACGCTGGCTCGGCGCCCACGGGCGCGCTTACTGCCGCGCCGGGCTAGGAACGGCGTGATGGTGGCCACAGCAGCTGAAGGATATAAGCGAGATGGGGAGAGGAAGCATCTTGTATTAGAACTACTTGGTGTGTTTTGAACTGTGTGCTGCAGTCGGAGGTTATAGACGGTAAGTCCTCCGGGGCCGATGCTGTGTTTCTTGTGTAAGTTGGCCTAATAAAAGACATTACCTCTCCTTGCAAAACTTACCTCACTTGAAAATACTACTACATTTACCCTCAATGTTATCTCTCCCATTAGGAGACATTAATATTATTGTCAGTGCCACTGATTCATCACTGCTGCGACCGTATTGATTTCTTTTGTGGAAACCTGATTCCTGCGCATACTTTCGAGAGTTACATCATTTTACCCCTTCAACTCACAGCTAGAATGTTTTCTGTTCCTTATGTAACAGCTCTTAATTCAGATTACAGTAGACATTACAATAATGTACACTGTACAATAATGTATTAAAACCATAAGGTGGAATAACAAAAGTAATATTCCCTTGTGAAAGCAGACGTCGTTCCAGAAAAGCAATGGGCCCTTTATGCTCTTGACTCAGCAATCACTCACGTTCACCGGAGTCTGGTAGCACAGACCCACGGGCTGGGGCGGGATGGACCTGTTCCCCTACCCGCAGCCTTCTGCACCGAAGTAGCAGAGCTCGGGCTGTCTTTTTACACAGAGTGGGCCAGGGAAAAAAACCAGAAGAGCCGGCACAAGTGTTACCAAGCTCCGTGCACGTGTGATGTGTGCGTGTGCACGCCTGCGTTACTGTCACGTGGGGGCCGCTACAGAAAATGGGCTTTTGTGAGCAAGAACCATTCGGCTGCGCTGTGGCTTCACCAAACCCTTTGCTCCTTCCCACACACCTCTGCGCTGCAAATTCGTTTGGTGGTTGGGCCTAATGAGCTAACTGCTACCCCCAGCTCACACTCTTCATGTGTTTCCCTTTATTCTTTAGAATAAACAAGAGCAGCTGAAACACCAAGGAAGTATTTAACTTAACACGGTCTAAAGAATGCGTATCAGCTTTTCTTACCTGAGCAGGCTTCTTTTGAACCACTTGCTGAGGCTGAAAAGAAAGATGAAAGTACAGTGAGAAACAAAATTCATTCAGGTCACTTCACAGTGCTTTCAGGGATGCTAGAAAAATATTTGCATCATGTAAAACACAGACAAAGCCCACATCCAGAAATGCAATGATGAACATAGCCCGCTGTCACCCAGCTTACAATTAACTGTGACCCTTACTCTGAAGTAATTCAAAATACGTGGATCCACAGGAACACGTAATTACATATAATCAAATCAAGATCTAACGTAGACCTTTCAGCTCTGGCATGGTACAGCTACAGCAGGCTACATGACTTGCTCTGTAACTTGTCAGACTGTGAGAGCGGCCTAATCCTGTAACCAGATTTTGTTGTCTCCATTGACACTATTTATGCTCTGGCATCGTGCCTGCGGACGTGATTTCGGGGCCACCCACCCTGCAGGTGGTGTGGCGCGCGGGCCAGGGGAGCGGAGCCGCCCCGCCGGGGGGACGCTGAGCTGCAGGCAGGCGCTGTGCTCGGAAAGCTGCACCGCGGCAAGTCCCTGCTCCCGTGCCTGCGGGAGTGTGCAAAGCCACCGGGCTTCCCGTACCCTTCATCCCACCAGAGCAGAGGAGGAGGAGTAACGATTAACTATCATGCACTTAAAATACACCACTGACACTCTGCTTGTGCGAGCTTCGTGAGTCCTAGGAACAGCACAAAACAGTAAGAGCACAGATAAAGAATGAAATCCTGATATCATGAGCACAAAAGGGCTTTTCTTCCTTCAGTGGGACAAAGCTGTCTTCCCCCTCACCCCTCACGGGATTTCATTCTGTTTTCAGAATGCATGAATCGCACCCAGTGATTTTCTTCCTGCCCTTCCTTCCTGCTCGTCTTAATCCTGGCCATGACTTTAGTGCCTTCCTTGAGCAGCAGCCAACAGGCTGTCCTTCTGGATGGCCAAAAACCTAATTCTCATGACATTGTCGTAGGAAATAACTGGAATATTTCTGAATAAACAGTTTAGTGTAACTGGCCTTTCAGAGCAGTATTTCAGTGGGAAGGATCAATGAAAATGTAAATTAAATGTAACTGATGCAGTTCGGGCTGCCTACCACAAACCTCCCATTTTAACAAGAGATGCTTTGTTTATTTTCAGTCCTTTTCTAGTTCAGCAGAGTCTGTTGCTGTTATATTTTTGTATCTATGCCTCAGGCTCCAAGTTCTGCTCTCAAATATATAGGAGAAAAGAATGTGTGATGACTGGGTCCATTTCTAAATGTCAGGGTGGATCCTCTTCTTTTCCATTAAACTGCCTTGCAGTGGAGAAGCTACTACCAAGGCACACGCTTATTGACGTATTCTGCAGGTGGACTGCAAGCCCTGCAAGGATTACGGACATTTGCTGCCCTTAGACAGAGAAATTCTTTGTTTCAAAGCAATCCCTTGTAATTATAGAATTCATTAAGCTCTTCAGCGGTCTGCCATTAGTACTTTTCTGCCTTATTTTCCTTCTTTTTGCCTGCTGACTACACCTGTACATGTTTGCTTGCAAACCACATCAAATTTGCAGCCGTTCTTAGAGGCTGACTGCTTTCTCCTGCTCAGAAATCCCCATATATTTTTGGCTGTGCACTCTGCATTCATGTGACTCTCACACACTGTAGTTCAATGAAATCTTCTGAAAGAGCTGCCAACTCACCAAATTTTCCATGAATTAAGTCCTGACACTTCAATGAGAGGAAAGACAATGTCTGAAACAAGGCCAGCTCTGGCTTTCTGCCTAGTATGTGTCACAGTAATTCTACCAGCTGCCCTTCTACACAGCACTTCATACTTTTCAGACCACCAGAAAGCCCTTTGAATACTTCCAGTGATAGCTGGGGCTCGAGCTGCCAGCATGTTTTCCCAGCCTCTGGCACCCAGTGGCTCCAGGCTGGACCTAGAAAGGTTTTGTGTGTGTTTGTTTTGTTTTGTTTTTATTTTTATGAATGGCTCTAGCAGGGGACTCTGACTCAGGCAGAGTACTATACAGCCATTCATAAAAAGCAGAGGGAAAATATTGTACTTTGCCCAATTGGAAACGGTTGCTGATACGGACCAAGCCTTGCAAGAGCCTGACTCACTCAAGACCGTTGCTATCATAGCACTTAACATCAAGAGCTCCCTGGCAGCGTTTGCTCCCTGCCAGCTACGTCGCGAGCGGATTTGCGAGCTGCAGCGTGGTGCACATTACGCTTTTGCACTTAAATGCCCAGCGAGCAAAGATCAAAGCAGGGCGCAGGCCCCGGCCGCATCCCATGGGAAGCGCCCCGGCCGCACCAAGCGCTCCAGGCTGAGTCAGCACTGCTCTTCCCGCTGGACTCCTGCTGGGCGGCTGATCCACCTGCAGTTAAATGCCAGCTGGATATATCAAGCAAGGCCTGCTCCTGCAAGGACTCCAGTGTCCCCCCTGCAAGACCACAGCACTCAGGTTACCCCGAAACCAAAGAACTGAGGCAGACAGGAAGGACAACAAAAATTCCTAAAAGTGCCCCATCCTACGTCTGCAGCCACTGTTGTGGATGCGGAAACCTCTTGACCCACCAGGGAAAGAAATGTCTCTACTCGCTACGCTCGGTGTTCACCGAGTTAAGGGCTCTTTTCAGGACTTCAAAGGAGACACCTCTGATTGAAAAGACTTGCAACTGCATGTTCAACTAGCTGGAAAGAAAGAGAATCTGTCTTGGTTATGAAAAAGACTGGAAGCATACAAAAGCCAAGGACAAGAGACTTAAAGAGGAGCTCTGGAGCACAATAAAGCTGTACACAAGCCATGGGAGCGTGGAATTATTCCGGATCCCTCCAGAAATCTACAGAGTAGGACGGAAGATCCTGCTCTGGCAGATGCTGTCTCCTTACCGCAGTGATTCACACATAAGCGAACCTTTGTGGAACACTGAACTTTCACATTTTATTTTTATCCCAAGTTTAAAAATTGATTATTTTTAACTGAACGTGTATCAGTTGACCTGAAAGCAAAGTTCACCTACGTAGGTCAAACACAAGTAAATCTTACATAACTTTCTTGAATCTGTATGATACAGGGAGCTCAAGTGTTGGAAAAATCCAGTGAAAATGTCATTTAAGTGCCTGTCATATAAAAAGAAATACAAATACAGCAGAATTTTTTTTGACAGACTTAAACTGTTAAGTACGTTAGCTAAGATAAAATATAGTAATTCAAAATTTCATGATTATATTCCTAATTCTAAAGAAAAAAAAAAAAAAGGCCAGAGAACAATGTATGCCATTCTTCTTGTGGTTGTATCTTTGACTGTAAGCTTTGCATTTTCAAAGCCCAGCCGCTTATCACCTACAGCACTTTTTCTGACACCTTACCCTTTCTTTATTTCTGTTTCAAATTCTGTCACTTGACTTTTTTTCAACATCTTAGATGCATCTTCACAGCCAAAATCTTGCTCGGGCATTTCCTTGTCACTGACAAAACCTGTAACACGAAATAACTTCTCCCTATGCCAGTAAATACAGATATTGGTCAAACAATTTCTCTGCCTTCTATGTGAGAACGAAAGAAGAGCTTCCTGTGACAAGTCCACATTTATCTTGTACCACGAATCAAAAACCGCATCAAAATCAACCCATCACACTTCTGACTCTCGGGAGTACTTCTTACCTTATGACTTTTTAAAATGTTACGGAAAATACGTCAGGATAAGGGGAAGTCTATGTCAAGTAGCATGACCAATGCTGGACCACATTTTTCACCACCAGAGATAAAAGCACCGGTTTTCAATGCAAGTCTTTCAGCAACGGCTGTGCCCGGAGCTCCGTGAGCTCGCTGCACGTCACAGGGCCCCTAGACTGTGCAATTGTAGCTTCCTCTTTAAACTGAGCGTTATGAAGATGTTGGACTGACAGCTCTTGGCAACAGTGACTCTTCCCTTCATTCCCAGCGCTTGACACTGACAAGACGTTCGTATGGAGGTAGCTCTGCTGGTGAGACTAAATGACCATGATGGAAACTAATACCCTGTTAGGATGACATTTATAGTGCTGACAGCTCAGTGTTGTGTGGAGATCATTACAGTAATTTCATAGGTCACCCAAACACTTGTAGTTCTAAATTAAAAGATGAGTAAAACCATATTTAGACTTTTTGTCTACATATCCTAGAAAAATCAGGAAGTTCATATTATACCAGTTGAAACCAATATAATCCAAAATAAATCATGTCTTCCAAGCAGTTCCATATGACAACATAGTAACTACTGTTCTGCCCTACAGCTTTAATTGGTCAGAGTCCAACCTTTTCCTCCCTCTCCGAGGATAAAGCGATGCAGTGCCGGGCGTGGGAGGCCAGGAGTCTGGGAGAGAGTCCTCCCCCCTTGAACAAAGCTGCTTTTAGCTTCATGACCTGCAGGAGGAACCACCACAGACCGGGGGGGACAGTACGCCTGTCACCTGCCGCTCTATTGCAGGTACACCCATGGCGTTGCTTAGAAATTCCCTTGCTTGAGAGCTTTGCAGAAATGCTGAGACACCACCAACGGCAACGGGGATTCTCCCGAGGCCGAGCAGCAACTGCCCGTGCTTTGGAAACAGAGCCCACGGATTCCCTCGCCCGCACTGCCTGTTTGCAGTCAACTGGCAAGCGCGGTGGCTGTGTACGCACACTGCTGTGGGTCATTACAACCTAACAGCAAAACCATCTGGCCCTTAGAGTTCAAATGAGATTTCACAGTCCTCTGTGCAGTCTCATAAATGAGGCTAATAGTAATCTGTGGAGAATTCTGGCAAAATCTGTGGAACTTTTATTCTTTATTTTCTATCCTACTTGGCACTGCTCTGAGGTTTTAATACCAAATACAAAGTCAGGTCATTCAAAAAATATTTATTAGCATATTAAACTGACCTCCCCTGACTGCTGCTGGAAAACCCTGCAACATCTTGAGAGCTGCACCAGTACCTTTAGCTGATGACGAAGTAAACAGCGCTTTACTCCACTCGCTGAGGAGAGCAGCAATCACCTTCGTGCTCAAAGGACACAAAGCGAATTTTAATAGTTAAGCGACCAGCAATGAGATTTTATATTTTGATTGGCAAATCCAAAGCAGAGTGCTTCAAATTACTCTTTTGGTAGTGTGAAAACGCAGGCACTGGCATGCATATCCAATTCGGTAAGTGTATATATATATATCCAGTGGAAATCAACTGCTTTCACTGGGGCTAGAATTTCATCCTTTGTTCACAGAGGCTACCTTCACTATAAAAAGTTTAGAAGTTGCTCCATTTGCAGTGCTTTTTCTGTTCTCAGAGGATGAACGTGTGGCAAGAAATGCGTTAAAAATCAAAACTGCTTTTCTTTTACAGCAATATCATTCATTATTTTTTCAGTTGCTTTGATTCAACCTTCCTCATAGTGGTAGATTTCTCACAACTGCAAATCTTTGGTAAGAAATCAAAGATTAGAATGGGAAGGAAAAAATGCAATTTTTCTTCAGCTGTTAATTCAAGCACAACGATACCCAACTGAGCTTGTCAACAGTGTAATCAAAATTCAAAGTAGTTCTCTCACTGAACTGCTAGTTCAGTGTTCTTGATAGATGCTATTAATTTTTATAATCTTTCAGTTGGTGTCAGTTACGTTTACACAAAATCTTTAGGGTAGTACAGCTTATGAAATACCCTTTTAATGGGCCTTGTATCTATAGTCAAAGGTTAAAGCAAAGGCTGCACTGGTGTATCCAGCTAAAATCAGTGAAGTTTCTGTACTCCTAAGTTGCAGCTGCAGAAGGATCTGCTGCTGCTGACTGCTCCTCTTCAGGGGCATCTGTGTTCTGCTGGGCTCCCCTGCATTATCAGGTACCACATTTATGACAGCACTCTGCATTTTTTTCTGGTAAAATACTAATAAGCATTTTTTTGCCTTTCACAATAGTTCTAGTAAACAGTTCATCATTTATGTCTTACTGACATGCCTCGAAGGAAACATGGTCTGGGCTCCTCTGCTTAGCTAACTTCATATCTCTCTACCTATTAAAAACCTCCTATATAGATAGATTATTGAGAAATCCAGAGGGGTGGTTTGAGTTAGCCTCAGTAATAGTGTAAGGAAAAGGACTACATTTCAGTGGACTAAAATAAATGATAACTTTTTTACAAAGAAACTATACCATCATGAGACAGGGATATAAACTGATCAAGACTGACTTATTTTTAAAACCTTGCAGACTTCTCCACACAACTAACTATCATGCAAATGTCTATCTCTGGACTATCTTGTCTGTTTTGATACAGAAATCCCTGCAATCACCATCATTTCTCATGACCCATATGGAAATAATTTTTGGTCACTGCTAAACAGGCTTGATCTGATTTGATGACCTAGAGGTGAAAAGCTCTGTATTGCATTACCATCCGGTTCCAACCTTTGCTTTAGAGTCTTCCCTCTCTTTTTACTCTGTCTCCTCCTGTCATATATATAGAAAAAAACAGGAGGCAATTCCCACTTCAGAGACCATTTGCAGCGGTCTCACTGCCGGTGGTTGCCTGCAACCGATCCCAGTTGCAAGAAAGGGATGAGCGGATCTCTTCTCTGGAGTGACTGCTTGGGAGCTCCTGCATCCCCCGCCTTTCCACTGGCCTGCTGAAATAACATGGTCAACTGGCCAGTAAAGTACCAGCCCAGACGTGCAAAATCTGGCAGTGATTGGAAAGGGAACTTTGAACCCCAAGGCTTTAGCTGAAAATATAATGACTGTTCAGGTAGCGTGTCTCACTCTGGCCCTGTACATTTGTTCTCTGCTAATTTTAAGGTCACAAAGACCTTAACTCATTCAGTGATTCCATGTATTCAGTATTCAATGTAGGCACATGCCTGGGGCATCTTCCCTCTCCTGAAAGCTCTACTCTGGGCAAGTGATAGAAACCCAGCCCCTGCAAATACAGACAGTTGTGCAATATGACAGGAGTCTTTGCTTTTCCCTCCTCCTTTTCACGGCGCAGACCAAGAAGCCTCAGTGTCATCACTCCAGTACTTCTCAGAGGCGGCCAATGCCGCTTTTCTTCAATTTAGCCGCATGCTGTGCTGCTGCCTCCACAGCACCATGTTTTAGCAAGGCACTTCTCAGCCAGGGCAGGTGGGCTTCAAAACGCCTGGAACGGCCCTGAATGCAAACACGGGCGCAGGACAACATCAGCTTTTGGGGTACTGTGGCACACTGCCCATCTTGCAGTGATGTGGGACAAGACATGTCCACGTGGTACTGAGGTTGCTTAGGACGAGCACCTTATAGACCTGACAAGTTACACTGAGCACCTAAGGCACCCACTGAACTCCCTGCTTGGAAGCCCCGTGCCTGGTTGTACGTTCGCTGCGCACGCAGTGTCTTAAAGAGTCAGCGGGAGCACAGACTGCTTCATTTCACCCTGGGTCATGCCACTGGAATGAGTTGTGCTTTTTTCTCTTCTTCTGCTCTGTAATACCCTTTTTGGGTTTTTGGGTCTGTGAGGCTCCTCCAGTGTCTTCCATACGGAACAGCTATAGTCCCCTCACCTCCCCAAACTGATGCATGGACACGGGGACCTACGCAGCCGCTTCTGCCTTGCTGTTTCTGCCCTCTTAGAGACGTAGCAAAGCTTGCACAGAGCTTATGGCCATTCCCAGGCCCAGCGCTGCAATCCTGCAGGACCTCCCTTTCCCATCCAGCCCCTTCCTTCCATGACCTCCCCGTGCCCTGGAACGGCAGGGCAGGGCTCCGCTCCGAAGCCAAGGCGCAGAGCACAGCGAAGGCCACCCGACAGGGCCTCGCGGATTCTCCGCAGCTCAGATCTGGCCCCAGGCACTTCTCTGCAACGTCTCTGTCTGGCCAGATACGTCGGTAGCCACATGGTTGGCTGGGGATGTTTTTGTACGTCTGGGATACACAGATGTCTGATAGCTGGCTGTCCATCATACAGATTTGGTAATTATTGCTGCCTCCAGGAAACTGATGCTGCTGAGAGAGTCTGTCAGAGAGGCTGGACAGAGTCTGCTGACATCCTGGGACAGCTTCATAAAGCAGCCAGTGTCCAAAACAGAAGTACATTTTCCATGTACTTAAAATATATCAGGGGCTTGGTGGCGAACGGTTGTAATTAATTCATTTGCTCACTTGACCTGTTTTGGGACCCCTCTGGTGCATGGTATGTTAAACAGTGACCTCAGCTCATACTGTTATTTTTTAATGGGCAATGGGCATTACATTCACTATGTCCAAGTGAATGATTTGTAGGCACTCCTTGTGAAGAAAAAAAAGAAAAAAAAATTTAGACTATATTTCCAGTGTGCTTTTACCATTCATTCTGTAACGGTAATTTTATCATATACATATAGACATCACTGTGAAGTCCACAGGACACAGTAATGTATTTTAAAAGATGATAGCAAAACCATCTTCTCGTTTATTCAGCAAGAACCCATTTGCTAAAGGATTGCGAAGTCAGAGCGTTTTGCCAGCGTGTTGATGGCTGCACAAGTATGAATGGTGTCTGTGTGGCATGTGCTGCTCTGCCTGGGGGAAAAGGAAGGAGCAAGAGAGAAAGCGATAAACTTGGTGTAATTTTGGACTTGTTCTGTTTATGTCTCTGGATAGACAACGAATGCAGCCCAGTGCAGAGAGAACTCAACCGCAATTTTTGAAGGACAATTGCCTGGCTGTCGAGCTATGGTTATTTAATAGCCTTTTGGAAGCTACATCTGACCCGAAGATCCTATTTGTTGCTTGGATCTAACAACGTGAACATCAAAGGTATGTGTGTTAGGTATGCATGCAAATCCCCTGCAGCTTTTTTCATAATACTGCAGTAACTTGATACCACATCAAGAATGCAGTGCCTAGAGCACCCTACTCCAACCCGCCTTGCTGGTACAGCTTAAAGTGGTTTCCTTGTTCACAAAGCACCGTACGCCACTTGGAAAGCAGCCTGGTTTTAAATTGTTACTGTTGCTAGGGGGTTCTTGTGAGCGTTTGACCAAATGTAGTGCAATCCAGACAATCAGCCGGCTCAGTATTTACTCTCAAGGCCTGATAAGTTCTTCTATGTTCTGTTGTTTCTGTTATTTGTTCCTAAGTGACAAAGCAAACCAATTTCTCATATCGGGAAAAGAAGAAAAAAAAAAAAAGAAAAAAGAAAAAAAGTGCTAAATCCTGTCCTTGGCTAAATTCTGCCCTTGGTTAAAACCTAGTTGTGGAGTCTACTCAAAGAGGTAAATGCTTCCATCTTAGTCAGACTCTAATTTCGCCTGGACCCTATGTGGTTTGAGGGGTGCCAAAGTGATACAAGTGGGCAGCATCTGTGGCTAGGTGGTCCTGGCAGCAGGGGAGAGGGCAGCTTGCTCAGTGGAGGCTGGCCGGCCTCCCAGTGCTGCTGCGGCTGGCTCAGAAAGACGTATCCTTCCTTCCTGGGAAAGAGGCACCAACCACCACATGGGGCGGAGAGAAGCTCGACTTGGAGCAGAGCACCATCTGCCTCCATGAGATCAGCAACTGGCAGCCACGAGGCTACGGACACCAACCCCTACAAGACTGCCTTATCGCTGTCGTGTATTTGGCTTCTTTTATGTTCTCAAACCATGCGCTTTAGTGACATACTTGGGGTTTTGCATTTATGTCAAGGGCACTGCAGCCTTTCAAAAGAGGAAGATCAGGGAGCCTGGTTAGACGGACTGCCCTCGTGTACCTGTGGGTTCCTTAGTTACTCGGGTGGGATGCATCTCGCAGGCATTACAGGAGTGCTTCCCCTTCTCGCATCATGCAGAAGGGGCCAGAAGCAGAAGAACCTCCCGACTGCACTGCGGCAGGGAGCGGCAGATTACGGCCCTTCCCGCAGCAGAGCAACACCGCTGTTCAAGACGAGCAGGACCCGCAGCAGCCCATGCCCTTCCTGAAGCAGAGCTCCGTAAATCTCTCAGCACCGCAATCTGTGCGCAGCCAGGTCTGCCTCGAACGGACTGCCCTGAGAGGGGGACAGCCAGGACAGTCCCTGTTGCACAAGCACTGCAGGGTGCGGGACAGTGATGGGATAAGGAGCTGCCCATGCCTCTTCGCCTTTCATCACCTCCCAGGAATGTGTGCCCTCAGGGAGAATTTAGATGGGTTTACATTAATAAACGTGTGGCCTTTACAACCATGTTTTTTAACTTTAATTCCTGTCTGCCCTTGCTGGCACATGCCCTTGGCAATTTGTGGTTGTTTTGCTTGTTCGGCATCGTATAATTATCCTTTATTACTGAATCTAGATGTTTTCTTATGGTTAAACAAACACAGAGCTCATGAAAGTGATACAGTCTAGCTTCATTTTGGTTGGCATATATATTTTTTTTTTGTAAGCTGCTTGTATTCCTCAGACAAAAAGACAGTGTTTTGCTATCCACAAACTGATAATTTCATGAATCTTTCAGATGTACCATCATAGTTCCAGAAAGCTTCCTGACTGATGAGAGATCTGTGACTTCTGTAAGAGCTCCACATTAGGATATTATTAATGAATGTTCTGTACCTCAGAGTCAACCCTTCGATGTCATGTAAGCTCTGTATGTTTCCCTGTTTAGCATCGTGGTGCTCCCCTCCTTCTCGTGACAATCTTAAGTGTCAACCTTTGGTTTGGGGTTGGTTGAACAGACTCTTATGGAGGCACTCAAGGTCTCTACGCTCCACTCAAGCTATGACTTCCGGCAGAAACACACTTCCTTCGCGTCTGTGCCCGTTCCATGACAAAGTTATGCCTGGAACAACTAAGGGAGATGAGATCAGATGGGTGAGGAAGAGGATCCATATGGCTTTGAACAGGGACCACAGCCGAAAGAAGCCACTCTCTGCCCACAAATAAGGGCCTTCAGAAAAGAGCCTGCAGGGTAATTTTGCAGTGCAGGTAGTTTTGGACCTTCTTCACCAAACAGCAGCGGCCTTCAATATCTGGGAGCACACTTTTCTTCTGGGTCAGAATCTCTTATCTCAAGCCATGTTACGCTCCTTGTACGGGACTGCCAACACCGTGGAGGAGTCTTAGGGGTGCAGGAGTTATGAAGACCTTGCCAGTGAAGCTCAGAGACTTTGGGAGCAAAATGCATAAAAAACGCCAACAAAAATGCACACACTGATTCACATTCTATCACAACACAGGTAGAGACAAGTGTGTCTCGCTCCTAAACTACAGGACTAATTATATATTAACAATCTATTTATATGCAGTGGACAAGGGCTAACTCCAAGCAAAAGGACTTGGGAATTGCTTGGGCACTACAATGAAAAACGTTAAGAACATCTCCTCACTAGTATCTGTCACAGGGATTTTTTCCAAATACCTTTTTCTTAACTTACACTGATCCTTTTGAAATGGAAATCTAACAAATTGCAAGAGGACCTGTGGGACCTGTAACACTGTGTAAGGGGTCATATCGGCTTTATTTTTTCGTTCAACAAGGGTATTCTTACAAAAAGTTTAAGAATATGAATTAATAATGAGATTACAAAAAATGATCATCACCTTGAGATACATAATCTCATCTCTGCATATTCTTTTCATCTCTGCAGATCCCAAAGTCATTTACAAACTGGAAGTGACATGGAGACCTTATAAAGGGATCTGTTTCACTCTGAATTGAAATTCAGCCATTTGTGGGATTAAATCTGGCAGTTGTTTTAACAGCACAAGACAATGTTGCCTACAGTCAGGGCATGAGGTGAAGAGTACCGTATCCAGGGTAAGTGGCAGGGAAGGAAGGATATAATTATCCAAATTGGAATTTGGCCAAGACATGGGGGTCAAAACCCCTTCTCTTTTCAAAAATGCCACGGGAACAATAAGGACCACAAATGGTCAGCGACTTGATTTTACATCTTATCTGAAAAGCAACACCTCCAACCACAGATTTCCTGAGTACCATGCAGCGGCATTCACTGTAAGTGGATCAGAAGGAAGAAACCTGCCTTTCACCATAGCAGGTGTTCCTGGAGATGGGCAGGTTTGCTTCCCAGATAGCCTACATCTGACAGCCCAGAGGATATATGCACACTCCTTTTACAGGGCCCATGTGAAAACAGAAGAGGACGCTGGCACAGGACGGAACGCTGCTTGTGTTGGATGCATTTATCAAAACCTGAGATCAGCCCCCACTCTTTTCAGAAGAGCAATACTCATCCCATGATCATCTCGTGACTTGACTTCTGCTGTCTTGAATGCAGACATTTAAGTCTATAATGGCCACTAGCCAACACAACTTTCCATTGTGGTATTAGTCCTGCTGCATTCTGCACAATTTACTAATTATATAGTTACTAATACTTATCAAGGTTCAGCCAAGATGCTGCAGTTCAGCCATGTGTTAAATAACTCATAAACTAAAATCTCCTAGACTAAAAATCATGTCTAAATCTTACAGATTTGGAGACACGGATTTAGTGCCAGCACATGCTAGATTTTCACAGAAGGCTTACAAAGGTTGTTTCTAAACAGTCTTTATTCTTAAAATAAAATAAAAAGTCCGCTTGCCTTGTACAGACTCTATTTGGCACAACACATCACACATTTTTCAAGAAACTACAGTTCCTTCTAGGGTATTTCTTGGATCATTGCAAGTGAGAGCAAACCCCAATGTCTCAGGCGCTCCAGCAGCTCAAGAGCACTCTCATGCTGGACCATGTACTGTGACCAGCAATGGGGCTGGGAGTAAAGCAAATCCTGTGCTATGGGAGACAGAAAGACCGGCTAAAGCTGATGTTTCCAAGCTGCCCAGCAAATGGTCACCCAGATCTGTCCCCTCACCCGATCACACAGTTCTGGGGCAGCAAGCCCAGCAAGAGAGGCAGAAAGACTCTCAGGCAACAAGATTTTGATATAGCACTCCTAGAAACAGGGGAGATTGCTCTCCCTACATGAGATGCTGTACAACTGCTGTACAAAAAGCTGGTACTCGACACAGGGAAGTTCCACAGTCCTTTACTAAATTTGACTCAAAAGAATGTAAGAGTTTGTCACCTGCACTCAGATGCCACCTATAGAAGGGCATCCCTCTCTGGGCACAATTTTGAGCAGTCGGTAGCAGACCTTCGCTTGTGATGGTCTCCGATGGCCCGTACTGCACAGCAGGTCACATCAGAACCTCACAGGGTCTCATCTAGCTTTAGCATCTGCGAATCAAGGGTGGGATACAGATATCACTAATCTAACAAACAAGAGCTAGTCTATCTTGTAGAACTATCTCCAAGAGGGTTTCTTTTTCATAAACAGTTCCTTAGATTACAGGAACTTACATGCACGTGCTGCAAAGAAATTAAATGATAAATTATGATCAAGGAAAGTTAAGGAGCTGCCATAAAAAAAAAAGCCACTAAAACCAGGTGCACATAACTAGAAACACCACATTTGTTTGAACATTCTTAGGAAGTGAATGCAGTGCAGATCAGCTGGGTTGATAGCATGAGTAAGGGTATGTGGGAGAGCACAGGACTGCTATACTGAGAAAATGAATCCTAGAGGTTCCACAGATGTGCCAAGATACTGTATAGGTTTTTCAGCCATAATGTTGTATATAATATATACAGTGCAGCACTGTCTGCTCATAAGAAATTTAAATAGAGTCATCAGTCTTTGCTGCAGACAGGTATGGTTTTGAAAAAAAATTGAGCAGACAACATTATATAAATAAGATAGCACTGGACTAGAAACCTAATAGCTCCTCACCTCTTTTTTATAAAATCAGAACCAAAATCTTGTGATTTTTTGCCTGACTCTAGCCAACCATAGACTGTCTTGTTTTCAAAGCAAAATCTAATTAATGGAAACACAAACAGACTTGCTCCTCTCTTTTCTGTGAAAATAGCTGCTGCATCTTCACCATACCGAGGGCCCTACAGCATTAAAAAACAAAAACTAAAAAATGTACAAACTCCAATCTTTTTCGTGCTTGTGGCTTCATTCAGTTTACTCTCCTCCTATTGTTTTACTTTAACCATTGGAGCTTGATACCCACACTAATTTTCCTCTGTCAGTTCATAATATCAATTTCCCTGAAGGTCAGAAACAATATCTCAGGAAACGCAACCCGCTATTCAGGGATATCACAGGAAATTTGCATTTCCACTTTGTAAAGTGTTATTATTCGGGACTGACAACCCTTATTATTTCTTTATCCCAAAGTGTTAGGGTCCCTGAACGCTACAAAGAAGGAGCGAAAGAAAGCAGATCAGCGTCCTGGCCGGCCTCCCGCCTGCTCTTCACGCTCATCAGTGACCGGGGCGAGGAGATGGCTTGTTGCTCAAGGGCGCGCGCGGCCCTCAGAGCCACTGCGGCACGAGCGCGGGAGCAGCGCGGCTGCGGCCTCAGCTCCTCGAGCGCTGCGGCTGCGGTGCTGCCCTCCATCTCCTGCGAGCAGCTCTGAGGAATGAGGTGGCAGGAACAGCGCTCGGATTTACTCTGACACAGGAATACAGGAGATCTG
Organism: Microcambeva ribeirae; assembly: GCA_035222435.1. Lineage (NCBI taxonomy): Eukaryota > Metazoa > Chordata > Actinopteri > Siluriformes > Trichomycteridae > Microcambeva > Microcambeva ribeirae. The sequence continues at coordinate 10,771 of JAYECN010915513.1, read as the reverse complement.
CTGTTTCTGCAGGGACTTAGATGGTTTCCTTCCGGAGTTTTATTCACTGGGTGTGAAAACGCACTGTTTCGGGACCATCCTTAAGGGAAGGGAAGGAAAGCTGCCCGTGGTTAGGTGCTTGCAAGCCTTGCAAACTTCCACAACAGCTGGAGTGAATATCCCAAAACAACCTTCAGCCCTTACAGCACGTTTTCCTCTGCGGGTTCCTCTGAGGCCATCATCAGTAGAGACTCCAGCCACTTTATTGCCTTGGCATTCTTAGCACGACCACAAGGGATCAGGCAGGAAAGAGAGACCTGCTGGAGGGAATCTGCAGCCCTGCACATTTGTGATGCATTTTCCACACAACACAAAGAATATTAAACTGGAAGAAGCCTTTCTCCTAGTTCTTCAAGCTCAGCCTTTCCCTTGGCCGTCCTGTTTCCTCCTCCTGAGCTCATGCAGCTGAGGAAGGGCCGTGCGAAGCAGAGCTGAGCTGGGCATGTACCTGGTGCAGACGAAGGCAGACAGCGAGAGGCAAGCGCCGCGTGCCGCTGCACGCGCCAGGAAACGTGCGCAAGGCTAAACGTCGCGGGACAGGGGTATTTACAGCTGCCCAGGGCTTCTCCCCGTGAGTCTGGCCTGCGCCCAGCAATCCAGGTAATGATTCACACGAGGCAACCTGAATGAAGGCAGAAATGTGCTTGAAACGGCTTTATTTATGGAGGTCCCAGGGAATTCAACTTGCGGCTTAGGAGAAAGCGCGACTGTGGGAACCTTCCTGCAGTTTCTACTTGGCGGACAGAACGTGTCCCTGAGATTTCACTTCTGGAAGGAACGGCTCGAAATGACCCTTTTTTTTTTTAAAGATGAGAATATTCCCAGACCCCTCTCTATGTCAGGCCCCAGCTCTGGAGGCTGCGGAGCGAGGGCAGAGTGCGTTCCCAGCAAGGCTGTCTTTAAACCCGCGGACGGACGAAACCAGCTGTGACTGTGCTGAGAGACGCTCCTGACAGCCCGGGCCACCCCTCACGCAGTGAAGGAAGCCGTCACTGCTCTTTCAAAGCAGCACGGAGGGGTTATTGGCCTCTACACTGCGCTGAACTCAGAAATACCGATCTGCGTGACACCTTGGGCCCTCCTGCCACAAGCAAACAGGGACGACGCACGTTTGGAAACAACCCCCGGAGCTGCAGTTTGGTACCCGCTCCTGCCTGGAAGCTCTTGTGCTAAGAAGTTACCTGGAGACGGCAAGAAATGACTGTAAAACAGCCCCAAGCCGCCTTCAAGGCCGATTTTAAAAAAATCAGGAGGAGGAAAAATGCCAATGTTTAATATTTAAACAGAAAAATGTTTAATTTTTAAACATTTATGTTCCTTTTATGATTGTTAAATCAATATTAATACAGAATGTAAACCATTTCACAGCCTCCCCACGGGACTTCCCTGTCACTGCCCTTCCCAAGAGGTCTGTTTTCGAGGAAGACGAGCAGCGCCAGCAGGAGGTTCGGCAACGCTGCTCCTAATGAAGAGCTGCGGAGCGATGCCCGCAGCCGCTCCCCAGACACGCTGCCGAGCGGCTTCACGGAGAGCTCTGCCCGAGCGAGAGCCCCGCGGCTGCGCCCACGGCCTGCCAGCGACCAGAACTGTTCACCTGCGGCTTCACGTGCTGCCTCCTGCCTGAACTTCCAGTTTTCTAGGCCAAAGAGGAATGTTTTCAGCTCCAAGGGGTTTTGCCTCTGGGCGGTACGAACGCTCCGAAGGGCTCCCAAACTACTCTCCAGAGTTTCGTGACTCGAGTTCATCCCTGCAACCGCTGCCTTCTGCGGAGGGGAAGTTCTCTCCCAGTATCCCGCTTCTTTCTCCACCGTGTTCCTGGGGAGAGGGGCACGGCGAGGAAGTGCCTCTGACATGTATTCTACCGATGTTTCAAAGCATGTGGTCTGAATGCCGCGCAAGATTACTGTCACATGTCCTGGCCCACTGCGGATCTGTTGACACAGTATCACCTTTCATAAATTGCTGGATACCATTTTCCCATCAGCATCGCTCTGAACACAGGAATTACAGCCAGCACACAAATCCAAACAACCCTTATACGCTTAATAAAATAAATAACAATCAGCCTCTTAAATGTTTCTCCTTTAAAGGAATTTTCCTTATTTTAGATCAAACAACTTCTCTGGGATCCACGCTAATTTGTAGTTTCCAATGCCATAAATAGCTAACACAAAGAAAAAAAACAGAACCCGTACAAAATTAGGCTGATTTGTATTTTTAAATCCTAAAATATGTGCTTGTGAAGCGCTTTGGGCACAGGCAGAATTTTTGAATGAATGCAAACAAAGCCAGAACTGCTCGAATGCACCAGACCCCCTGAAGCACACTTAGCACAGCTCCCGGTCAGCGGAGCCGGACCAATTTACACGAGCTGAATGGTTGGCCCACAAGGTTCACGTGAACATGGCACCTCTGCAAGTACCTCCTCCTTCCCCTAATTCTGAAACTCCTGAATAGGTTAATGTTGTTATCTCTATCTCACAGGCCTCTGAACTCTGCCAGCTATTTGGATTCTGTTTGGGTCACGTGTGAACAGGCTGGAAAATGCACACACACCTCTGCCCCCTCCGCCACAGAGCGCACAATTTTACACACTGATGGAGAGATAACGTCAGGTTTTCATAGAAAAACTGATTAGAGATATGCTCCTCTGGCTTTGAGCATAATGTTAAACTTGTTTCTTTTTTCCACAACGAAAAATCTTCTGGAGTGAACAAGTGAGCAAGACCTTTCAGTTCTAAATTTCAAAACCCCAAAACACCTATTTTCTGATGCAAGGATATCAGAAGAAGTATTTCTCCTTGCCTCAGTAGGGACTACCAAAGCATTACACTCTGCTTAATAGCACACTTCTGTGTGCTCCCACTCCTGAAACACGTATCCTTCTCAAGCTCCATAAATACCTGCTTTTAATAGGTCCTGAAGATCCATGGATGAAGAATTCCTTGACTCAGACCCCAAAGTACCCTGCTGATATCCTCTTGTCACTTAAAAACAGAGGTCAGCACATGTTAAACTATTGGATTTACCTGCTCCATCTACACAGAAAAAAACAAAAGCAAAAACAAAAGGGTGATGCACTGGAAAGTCAAATATCAGCTATCTGGGGATGTGCAGACAGAATCAAAACCTGGCAGCTATTATTCAGGCAGATTTCATGCCAGGGATGCACCACTGCTGAGAACGGCTTGCCTCAAGCAAGGACACACCTCTTCCATGAAGAGCTAAGGAGAATTCCAGCGTAGAGCGCCCCAAAGCAACCAAGTCACTCAGTGTGTGCAAGGCTCCATTTGCTACAGTGACAGAGAATTTCCCATACGCTTAAAATGTATGTTATCAGTGAGTTTCCTTTTTTTTTTGGCCCCTTTCCTTAAAGAAACGAATTCTGCACTGAGTTCATCTAATGCCAGAAAGTGTCTATGAAGAATGTTCTCAGGAACAAGCATCATATTCTTGCACACTTCTGCAGCCATACTTACGCAGGAGGAAAGAACCTATACCCCTTAATATTTTAAGATCTCCTTTGATTACTTCCCATTTCTGAAGTTTCTGATGCAGTGGGGTTTTTTTTGTTTTTTTACTTTATTTTTTATTATTTTACTTTATTGTTTTTTACTTTAAGTCTTCCATCACATCTGCATGAGCCTTTGTCAAATTTGAAGTAATAGTGGTCTGGGAATTGAAATGTTAAGCTGTCAGCCTTTGCTAGACACAGAGACTTCTACAAAAAGATGTCTGGAAAGTGTCATTTATGGTGCATCATGTCAATGTAGATGCCAGGGACATTAGCCCCTTCCCATTAGCTGTGTTCTCGGAGCTGCCCGCACTCCCATTCGGACTGGTCCTGCAGAGGAGAGGGACCACATGCTCCAGGCAGTCCAGCCTGTGCTTTGCTGGAAACAATTAAGGTGCTAGTCATCAATATCACAGTCCTAATGGCTCCTTCAGAGCAGTTACTAGTGCTTACAGAGTCTTCGGTGTAAGTTTAAAAACCCAATAAAGATACAACACATGTCATGCAAACTTGGTGCAAAACATCCTGGCAGTGTCCCAGGCCTTCGCCAGCAGCTCCTCTTCACTCCACAACCAAACATGCTGCAATCACTGCTCTTCAGAGCTCTTTTAGCAAGCCCAGATCACGAGCCAGCAAGGAAACGTTTCCTCCCACTCATAACTTGACTGTTTGCTGGAATTATGAGGCTGGTATCTTTTCCAGGCAACTATGGTAATAATGATAATATGATAATGATGTAATCCAGACAAGGGATTAACAGATGACTTTGATTTCCACAACTGTCAGGTTAACACCTTTCGCAAGCATTAAATTCACCTTATGAAACAGTTTTTGAAAAGAAAAACATAAAGAGTGCCGGCCTTGACACAACAGGCTGTTTTATAACTTCAAACAATTCAAACAACCCTGGAATTTCCCAGCGAACCAAGCAGATGTTACAGACCAGCAATGCCTACAGAAGTTCTACTCACAAATCCTTCTCTTGCATCCAAAGAAATGCCCCCAAACAGCTGGCCAAGGAGGAAAGACACACAATCCAACTGCAGTAAGATCCCATTTTCTTCCCTTTTTGTTACATTCTCCCAAGTCTGGGGCCACTTACGTCAGGGCCAGCCCCGTCACACTAGGTGAGAGCAGTAACAACGAGTTTGGTGACCAGGGTATCACAGAGTGGCCACTGCTGATCACTTCAGGCAGGCTGATGCGAGCTAGAGGGCAGAGAGAAAAATTCACCTTTCACCAGCAATCCAATCTGGAGACACAAAAAGGTCGAAGCACCAGTATATAGCTGCTCTCTGGTTGTGCCAACCGTGTCACTTCTGCAGTTCCCAAACCACAAAAAGCCACTGGGTGCTTTAGGAAGGGTGCAAAAAGTCTTGGAAGGCTTGCTGCTTGTTTGTTTACATCAAACTGTAAGAGGAGCTATAGGAACTAAAGGAGAATTGACAAAAATGAAAAGCTGGATTAGGGCCACTTGACGGTGGTTAGACACTATGAGATCTACATCTAAATCTTCATGTTTCCAGGCATCTGACTATCATTAAAGGCCAATAAGCTAGAGGGAATCTTCCCTCACGGGCTTCCTTAGTTATAATTGTCCATTGGGAAAATGCTTATGCCATTTTCTTATGCTGAGTTCTCCATACAAGACACCTGATTAGTGAACTCATGAACTAATCCTGTTTTGTGCATCGATTTGTTTGAAGGAGATGCCTAAGTGATACTTTCACAGCATAACAACCCCTACTCCCTCCCTCCCAGCCTTGAAATAGGATCCATTTGCTTATTAAGAGATGGGGCGTTACGATACATTCTCACATGTGGATAGCCGGTCAAATCGTAAGCAAAACCTTTTTATTGTCTTTTTCCTTAGTTTTGTTACATATAAAAACAGTAAAGAAAATTATTGCCTATAAATGTTAGTTTCTCTTTTAGTAAAAGAAATGTGAAATATGTCGAAGTGCAGCCAAAATCCTATTTTTGTCTTTTTCTAACTAAATCATGGCCAAAGCAATTTCCTTCAAATTTTAAGGAAAAGAGAAATGTTCTTGGATCTGGCCTGGGAGCTTGTGCACTACATTTCAATCTGGAGAGAATTTTTTATGGCTGTGTTATAACAACATTAATAAACAAAGTTTATAATGGAAACATTGACAGGACCTCCACTGAAGCGATACTAGCAAGGACTGCTGTAATAAATTCAATTAACATCTAATAGGAACTGTGATCTCATCACATGCCAACTAACATTATGTGCTGAATAAAATAAAACTACATGGACTGGCTTAGGTCAGTTCTCTAAGACTGCTATCCTCAGATCCCACTCACTGAGTAGCAGGTTTTATAAACTGAGGTACCTTCTTAAAGTCAACACAAATTATAAATGCTGGAGGAGTTTCCCATTTCAGTCACACTCATTCAGCACTAGAATATCACTGCTGGATATGCAAGTCCTTCGCCTCTTTACTGAGATTACATGGTTATGACTACGTCTGACTTTGGCTCAGAAGCCGTTGAAAAGGATAAACAAAAATTATCAGTTCCTGTACAACGAAATATTTGGATATTAACCAGAGTTAAAAATCAAGCCTTAGTTCTCTTCCTGCCCATTGGACATGCTGCACTGAACACCGTTCCTGAATTGCACCGGCAACAAACTCACGCTACTGAGGCTGGTCGCAGCTCAAGTCTGCAGTGCCGCGCAGCAGCCTCGTGTGCGCGTGCACCGCTTTGAAGGCACGGAGGCTGCAAGGCGTCGGGGGTTCCTGAAAAGATGCCACCTCACGGGCTTGCCGATGACATGGTAGAGCTGATAACGCGGTTATTGCACCGGGGAGTGGGTTAGCGTCAGGAAACAAGACCAGTACAACTCAGAGGTTGTGAACTTTTGTTTCCTAGACAAGTAAATAAAACACAGTCCTTTTCAGAAGGACGTGCCTGTAACCTGGATCACATATGGCAGAGATAGAGCAAAGATAATTACAGAGGAATTCAGGTGGGGCTTCAGTGAAAGGCCATGCGCCACAGCATAATCAGATACACGCTAGCAGGGGCCTGATGATCCCTTCCTGATGAGGGAGTCTCGAAGGGGGGAACTCGGAGGGGAAGGGAACGGAGAGCTCGCTTCGCACTGACGGGGCTTTGCCTTGGAGGACGCACATCCTCGGCCAGGCTGAGGGCGCCGCTGCCGCCGTGGCAGAGCCCTGCGCCCCGCGCCGCGCCGCGCGCGGCCGCGCTCCCAGCTCCGGGGCATCTGCCTACAGCCGAACGAGGCCACGTCCTCCACAGGAGGAGCTGGCAAGCAGCTGAAGTGGACTGTGTCCCACTGCCTCCACCGGGCTCCCCTGCTCCGCAGCACCTGGGAGCCCTCCCCGGCTTGCCAGCACGCAGCTCTGAAAGGGGGGAGCTTTGTGTCTCACGTCTTTTTTACTGCTACAGCCATGAGAATAGTCTTCAAGGCAACCACAAACTGAGTAGAATTACAGAACTGAGGCTCAGTCTAGAGGTTTTATTAAAAGATAATAAATCTCCCAGCACTCACTACCATCATCAATAAGACCAGAAAGTGCCATTTTTAACACTTAGTCTGACCCCCTACACAGCACAAGTCACAGTGTTGCTCAGCAATCCTTGTATCAATATTGTAATTTCAGGTTAAAGTACTGCATATCTTTCAGAAAAACATCCAATTGTGATTTAAAGACCACAAGTCTTGAAGAATTCACCACATCCCCCAGGCAAGCTCGTCTCATGATCCATTGCCTTCATTTTAAAAAATTCATACCTTATGTGCACGGGGGAAGAGAAAATACAAAGGGTTACTGAGCCAAGTCCTGGTGCTCTTACACTAATGAAGAATCAACCTCACATCAGTTTAATGGGGTTATTTTAATTCCACAGAAGAGACTATACTGTCTTTCTGAAATATCTTGTGAAGAATTTAGCACTGGTCAGCATTTTCCCCACCTTGTTAGAACTTTCCAGACCGAGTTTCCATCTCAAGATGAAAACAGACACAACAAGTCCTGTAACTCATGCACAAGATGAATGATCTCCAGCAGTGACTATGACAGCAGTGGACCATGGCATTTCTCTGGCTCCCAGACTGGCTGCTCTACCAACCAGCTTTGGCTGAAAAGTTGGCTCCTAAAGCTAAAAGAATAGTAAACTTTGCTTCCTAGTTACAGATCTGGCTCTTCCACATGCCCCAAGACACAGGACATGGCTCCGTCATGTGGACAAAGTAGAATGTCTTGGCTTGACGAGCTGACAAATTCCATGATAAGGACAGAGAATTGGAAGTTACCTGACCCAAAATGTGGTATTTCAAGGACTGAGGAAATATGGTGGAAAAGAGTCCTTTAAAAATAAAACCAGCAAAAAAGTTCATGATCAAAAAATATAAACCAAATGAAACAACCGAAACTTCTCATTTCAGATACTGACATTCAGTTCCAATTTTTAAAGTTTATTTTAATTATAGATTGATTTTTTAATGTATTTTAAACAGAAAAGGTGACCTTTTAATTTAGAGAATGTTGAAACGGGACATTTAAACATTTTGATTTTAACTGAAATGGGAAACGCACTGAAGTGGACCTTTCCTCTTAGGAATCTCTGATTAAAAGAATTTAGTGTTTTGGATGAAATAAGAAATCATCCAAAAATTCCAAACCAGTTCCTGTGACCTCTTACTCAAGCTGAGTCACACTCCAAAGCATCTCAAATTTTGCTGCGGTCGTAATCGCAGCCCTGCGCCTAGCAGAGAGAGGATGAATCTCCTCACACTCCATTCATACTGCTCTTGAACTCCACCTGTGCATCCTGGAGGAAAACTGTGAACTCTCCGTAACAGTGGGATGCGGCTGCTCACAGGCCATCTGTGCAGGAGCCACCGGCAAGAGGAAAGCAACGAGCAGTAAGGGACATCCTATTTTGGGCAAGTATGTGTTACGTGTCTTTGGTTTTCTTAACTTGGAATAACGTCCAAAACATGCACATATGTATGCTGTCATCCGTTCTTCCCTTGAAGCTAGCAACTTCATCCCATTAGCATCACTGGGAATTAAAAGGAGACTTGTCATTGTGCTCCTTCTATAAGCGAAAATGCTAGAAAGCTTTCTCCAAGAAAATTTTATCTGCTGCATGGAGCATGTATTCTAACTAAAGGGTTTTTTTCACCTAAAGGAATCAGAAGATCCAGAAGGGTTTGGTTATGGACAAGACCCTCAGCAGATTCTCACCTATTAGTTTACCTCATCCAGCAGAGGCCTTTGACCCTCTGAGGTCCATGTCTTTCTTCAGTGGGCAAATGGCACATGGAGGTGCTGCCTTCCCCCTCCTCATGCCAATATTTCCTAAGTTTGTCGGAAAAGGCGACATTTCACTTGAGTCACCACAGTTTTCAAGCTGTTATTCTTACCATTTTTCGGTCAAATATATGGGAAATAGATCCTCAGAAAACCTGAACTTGTTGAGGGAGATGCTGACCTCTGGGCTGAGGTCACCCCTTCGTGACTCTAGTCTCCAGCTCAACACTGTAAGGACTTCGTCTTCAGTCACTGTTAAATATGACCTCACATCTGCATTTCCTTACACTAGTTTATCTGCAGGCCTACATTTTAAAGTTCAGCACTATTAAATAAAATAAAAAACAAAAACCAAACAAAAACTAGATTATTAGACACAGTCAAAAATTAGACTTCAAAGACTTTTGGTCTGTCGTGCATAATGAACATACTGGGTCACAATTAAACCGTGATTTGCATTTTATAGCGCTAGTTCTTTGAGGACAGCAAGGCTCGTTTTTACCAGTATTCTTCAGGAAAAGAGGCTTTGCTATTTAAAGGTACCTTAAATTTCTACATCATTCAAGCTATTCTCAGGGGATGTAATACATGATCTCAAGCATAACGTTGCTTTCACATTATTTCATTATGGCTGTAGTATTTTTGGCACAGCGTTTTGGAAGGTGCGCTTAAAGAAGAGAACATATACAAAATAAACTTGCCAGTACACCCACTGGAGCTATGACTACACATCCTTTAATCAAGCGCTCCACTCCAGCTCCGTGTACTCCTGAGTCCGCATGGCCCAGCGCCGAACCTCCCACCGTAGGCATTAAACACTGTAAGACGTTTAATTAACTCACTAAAACTCATGGAGGTCCTTGGATACCACAGCAGTGGGTGCCAAGTAAGCACTTATGGTTATAGCAACTCTTAATAAAACATCGTGTACCCCTGCTTTGGAAGCTGATATGGGGGAGCTGAAGAGCTCTGGGGCCTTGAGGTCCTATCTGGCGTCTCCTTACAGTTAAGGAGACTGAAATTTTGTAGCTGCACCTGATGCGGCCCGGCGGGTATGAGCTGCGCACGCTGGGAGCCCTGCTGCCCAAGAGCTCAGCCTCGCGAGCCAGCGAAACGCGGCCAGGAGCTCGTGCCTGATCCACGGTACCAGGGCAGGAAAGTTTCGGGCAAGCCTGAAGCACAACTCAGGAGCGTGTGATCTCGAGCACCAGGTATATTTGAGACGTGGAGTTTTGGATGCTTGTACCTCAGGTTCCACTTTATCAGCTCCATCCTTTTCTAGATAAGGGCCAGCTTTTATTTTTTCAAAGATGGAACAGTCATTTAAGTTGTTCAGCCTGCAATGTACTGCAGAACAGTGTCTACATCTTTTTTAAAGGCACCGTATTAACCCAATTCTGACCCCCCTTGCCTCTTTGTAAATCACAGTATGCACAAAGTTGCACACTACACTATAACGAGGTCAGAATCTCAGTCTAATGGGCAATAATCACATTATTTTACTAGGTTTCAGATGCACACATGCAAATGCACATGCACAAACATGTACAAGCCTACAGAGTCTAACAGGACCTACAAGATTATTACTTTACTCTATCATCAGAGAAAATTTGTAATGCAGAGCATAAAATAAAAGTCTGCAACAGTGTTTATGAGGAAACATATTGTATCTAAGGGCACAATTGCAAAGAAAAAGGCATTAAGATAGTTCCTAACACAACAGAAACCAGGCTAGGCTGCAGATCCCATTGGGGTAGAGTAACAGGCTGACTAAGCAGCCACCACATGTTTCTTGTTTTTCCTAAACACACGCAGAGCTATCACTGTGAATCTAGACAGAAGGGAAGGGAAGGGAAGGGAAGGGAAGGGACGGGAAGGGAAGGGACGGGAAGAGAAGGGAAGGGAAGGG
>JAYECN010915421.1:0-39236 GCA_035222435.1 Microcambeva ribeirae | reverse complement strand
ACAGTTGTTAAAACATAATCCAGTTCATATGATAATTTACAAGCACATGACAAAAATCAAAGGAAAACAACAAGCTGTAACACAAAACACAGCCTGCTTGAATCCAACATATCTGCCCCAAAAGATACTTGTGCTGGCAGCTGTGTGTGCATGTGTTAGAGCAGAAGCTCAAGCGAGGAGAGAAACTGACCTTGTGTGAAACAACTTCCATATTAAATACATACACAGATGGTAACTGGCATGCAAACACAAAATTCCAGAAGTGGTAAAAGGTGCTAATTGCCTTTTAGATGTTTGGTTCCTTATGCTTCCTAGTTTTATCTTTCGAATTCAGGGCCAGGGCCCTAGACAACCGTAAGTGACATGAATTGGGCCTTCCTAACAGAGTCCCAGACCTCAGTCTGGAAAAAAGATTGGGGAAGCATATCTGTACATGGCCAGTCAGCTGCTGAGGCTCTTGCCTTAATGGAACCCAGTTAGAGCTAGAAAAGGCATGCAGGCAACATGCTTCTCTTTCTGCATACTGAATAAATATAACTTGGGGGTGAAAGGATGTTGAAAAATCCTATAGTGTTATGCTAATAGAAGACACACAACAAGTGAAACAATATTAAGTCCCTTTAAACAGTGCACTAGATAAAAGTCATAGTTTTTCATTTTTCTGCATGAATTGTTTAAGTAAAAAAAAAAAAAAAAAAAAAAAAACACACAACACACCAAAACAGTGAAAGATTCCTTTTGTCACTCGGGCCATGTAAAATCCTGATAAGTAGGATAGTCATGAGCACGTTCTGAATGACATTTGATTTCACTGCAATGTGATATGAAGAAATAAATTATATAACTACCCCTCAAATTTCTCTCTAAACAAAGAGCTTGGCATCCCATACTGAATGGCATAGCTTTGCTAAGTAGGGTCTCATAGACATTACCGTGATTCTTCTCATTAAGCAAGTTTTTGGTGGCTGGCAGGAACATTTCCATGAGTTCAGGCACCTTTCTAATGACATGAACAGCACACAACGCAGCCTGTAAAGGAAAATAACTTGGTTACCACATACTACAAGGCAACAATATATGTTCTGAGAATCCCTAACAGTGGGAACTATTACAGTATTCAGGAAACACAAAAATGTAGAAAATTCATAATACAATATTGTATCTCATTACGAGAAGCAATATCAAACAGCTTTCTTGTCCTCTTCTCTATGATGCTTTGTCTGAACTGACATGAATAAATTTAGGAGGAAAGAAAAAAAAAAAACACTGAAAGATGGGGTTAGTGTTTATTAATAGCCAGATATTACATTATTATATACATTATAATTAAATATATACAGTACCAAAGTAAAAACAGATGTCTCATCTGTTGGAGGCATGTCTTGGAAAGGCTTACACACATTCCCCCTATCCACTGTTTCATTTCTCATCTAAATACACAGGAGTGTCCAGTCTTTGCCTATGTCACACACATTGGGAAATATTCTGCCAGTATGACCTAATCTGTTTAGTGTTTCAGACAGAAGCAAGATATCCCAACAATCACAAGTTCACAACAAAGTACTCAACTCCCTGAAGTACCTTTTTCCTTAGATAGGAGTTTGAAGTTTTCAGGAGTTTTTCCACTTCTCCTGCAAGGTCTCTGCACATCTCTGAGGAACCCATGCAGCCAAGAGTACAGAGTGCCAGCCCCTGCACATATTGCGTGCTGTGATTAAGGTCACTGCAAAGAAGAACAAAAGAGGTCAATCAGCACACACACACAGAATCTGAACACACTAAAAAATGGCATCTGTACATACAGTCACCTTGCCAGCAGCACGCATGGCCCAGAAGAACACCTTGATGCCCAGCTACTTGGGAGTACAGGTAAAGAGCAGCAGTAGCTTTGAGTGCCTACACCACTAAGTTTGGCCTTGCTTGTACTTAGAACCCTCCACTATAAAGATGTGAGTAAAACTATCAAGTGGCCATTCAACGTTTGAGCTGAGAAGGGGGAAGACCACACAGAACTCCATTAAAACTACTGAAGCTTAAAAAAGCAGAAAACTTGTGTTTTGAAACTTGTATGCAGAAAAGAATTTAACATCAAGGACAGCACTCCACTGACTTGGTGGTTGTCCTGGTTAAACATGTTCTAGAATAGGCTCTGGCATTTGATTTATACACTCTATTTGCAGTTTTGATGCCTTAAGATTTTTGTATAGTTTCATTTCCTGCATATGTTTACAATGTCTTAATTCTGCTTGGTCTCCTTTCTCTCTTCTATTTCACTGCTTTATTTCACTATTTCATTGGTGTTAATGAAGGATAAAGCATAAAACTTCTTTCAGATTTATTCAGGAAACAAGATCTAAAATGCTATCACAAAGAATTTCTATGGACTAATATATTAAATCTAATATAAATTCTAATTCCATGTTATACTAAAGCTTATACACTTAGCATGAATGCTGATTAAAATAAAAGGGATTTTGCAAATCAGACATACAAAAATCTATGCAGAGTACCCTCCATCTCAATTTGTCCTACTTCCAGAATGCTCTGTTATCATGAACTTAAACAAAGACCTCCACACACCTTGAAAAGAATCAAGGCATGAGTTTTGTTTAGCAATCCTAGCTGGTCACATGCCTGAGGAAGTCACCAAAACACTCTATAATTAAGTTAAATTATTATCCACTGGGGTGGATGGACACACAAATAGCATGTACTGATAGGCTATCAGTAAAAGCCTATCAGTACATGCTATTTGTGTATCCATCCATCCCAGTCACTGTACTAGACAACAGAGATTCCACACAGCACTCCCAAGAGTCTTTAACACAGATTTCTAAACCACTTTGTATCAAGCTCCTTGGTACTCATCACTACAGCATCCAGGTTGTCACAAATCCTGATACTATTGTGAAGAAAGTAAAAATTAGCTTCCTGATTTGGGGCCTTTTTGTATGATGGGGGAGCAGGGGAAATGAGTAGTATGTAACCAAATATATAAAACACATAGAAAAGCAAGAGCCAGCATTCTGGTTGTGACATGAAGCAACCATGCACTACAGTAACATGTGGGGGAAACAGCAGATGGCACAAGCTGCTAATGGGGTTTCCTTCAACAATTTTGGCAGCTAGACACTCTGCATATAGCAAGTATATGCTTCAATAAGGGTGCTCATATTTGCAGGAAAAAAAAAAAAAAAAAAAAAACACCACCAAAAAAAAAACAACAAAAAAAAAAAACACACTATGTTGTGCTATAAATACACACACACACAACAAAAAAAAAAAACACCCCCACATGCACACCAACCAAGCTGGCCTTTAGATAAGTCTAACAAGACCCAGTTGTTATATTCCTGTTCCCTTCCATCTTCAAAGGAACAGAAAACACCCCAATCATTATCTCCTGAACTATAACATGAAACAGTCCCAGTTTAGCAGCATTTTGCTGGGGAAAAGGGGAGGGAGAAAGAAGGGAAGGAGGGAATGCATAGAGGAATCCTAATTTTCCAACCCCCTCCAAGAAGATACCACATCCCAAGCTGCTGCCTTGCTTCCAAGAAAAACATCTCATCAACACTGGCAGGCCTGCGCTAAGACAACAGCACGTACACTCTTGATCCCTAAAGTCAGACAACTCCTCAGAGCTCATCAGCACAGAACTTGGCTGCATCAATAGCTACGATTTTGTGACATAAGATGACCAGTCCAATAAACAAAATTGTATCAGTGTTATAAAAACATCCTCCAATTCAAACATATTTAAAATGTGGGAACTTTCAATGATGCTGCATTACTAACTGCTTGCCTGGCTTGGGCATATAGCAAGTTAGGAGGTAACCAAATAACCTACAGAAATTATAGGGTATTTAGGCCTATAAACTATATAGAACTATCCTATAGAAATAACCTATATAGCTACCTATAGAACTAGAGAGGTTTTTTTACAACAATTTGAGGTTTTCTACACTGGCTGAGCAGCTTATCGTGGTCAGTTCAGGTTCCTGATTTTATTCGTCGTAAGCCTTCAGAAAACAAATATTGTCCTTCTGAAACAACGGTTACATCAGATGTTGTTTGCCATGTGCATTCAGAACCATGCCAACTTGTATTCTCTTCCCACTAAGGAAGTGAAATAGGATCATCCAAAGCAGCACAGGACTAAAACAGACTTGTACAGTCATCAGCATTAGATTTCCAGATTGAAGACACCATTATTCTAATAATAATAAAAAGCCTGAAGTTCTCAATATATTGCCATCATGAGTGCACTTTGAGATCCTGAAACCTCAAAACATATGTTCATGGAGAAAGAAATGGTACCCTTACTTCTTGATGCAATTGGTCATAAGAAGATGAACATCCTGCCTCTCATCCAGCAGTAACATGGCACCTAAATACCCAATGCGTTTGTCTGTGAATTTCTGAGAGGCAATGAGCTTGAGGCACTCCAACTGTAAAAAAAAAAAAAAAACAAAGAAGATATAATTAGCTTATGTTATTTCTTTACTAAAGAAGAAACAGTTTGAGTCTTTATGTACACATCTTGGGTTTATCTGAGAGTATATTTTCTTGCTGCTTTGGTGATACAGAAAAATAACAAAGGTTTAATGATCTGCCTGAAACTCACAGCAAGCCAGTAGCATAAACAGAGGCCAAGTCAGCAGTAGCTCCTTTACCTTGAAGCAACCATTCACTGCTAACCTTCCATTATCACCATGATAACACCAATTTCTTACAGCAGAGCATAGACCAGTTATTATATGCCTGGAATAAGTTACTTTTAAAAAAAGTGGTTACAAAACCTCCCTTTGTAATTTCTACCACCATAATCCTGATGTGCTGTTTTGATCCCAACTAGAAATACCCCTATGTACTAGACCGGAGTTTATGAACTACTGTTCTGCAGAAACATGGACAGTTTGTGGTGGACAGTCTAGCAAAACCAGAATATTTTGTTACGAAACTTACATAGCTTTAGCGCTCAAACAGTAAATCCCACTTAAACAGTCAAAATCTAATGCAAATTCAGAACATATGGAAAGAGAACCTCCAAATATTCCAAACTGTAGAGAGGAAAACTGAAGCTAATAGTGCTCCAAATCAGTCAATGTGCCTAAAACACAAAGCATAACAGCACAGGTACATAACACAGCAAGCACTGAAGTCTGACCTACCTGCCCAAAATGAGCAGGGTAACCCAGCATGTGCATATAGAGCAGCTTTGCCACATTTCTGCATCGGTATGTGTTATCTTCCTCTCTGAAGGACGATCTGATAGCAGCACATTCCTTTTGGATCATCTCACGCTCTTCTGCCTGGGTTCTTGCTGTCCGGATGGTCCGGATCAGCTCCCGCAGTCTGATAGGGGCTGGCATCCTCTGGAAGAAGGAAGAAAGATCCATAAACCCTCTACTGTACCCAAAGGCTTCATAATCACCTCATATTTTATCACAAAGAAAATTTATTTCCTATCTCACAATTACAAAAATTGAAGGAACAAGAAAATACAAAAGACTTCAGTGACTTGATCAAAATGAACTTGAAAATCAGAAGAGTTCCATGCACCTTCAAGGAATTCAAATTTTCACATTTGTTCTTCCATTTTCACAGGACATTGCAGACTGGAATTGTCATGCTTTGAGCTAGCTATCAAGTACCCAATGTGACAAGAAGGAACTTGGCAATGCGTGCTCTCATGTACACATCTTCTGATTTTCTTCATGAGCCCCATTCAAATACAGTTGATCACAAAATTCTGACAAATTGAGACAAATCCTTAACAAAAAAAAAAAAAAAAAAGTCTGCTTAATGACTAACACAATTTCAGACAGGCATTCCTGATAATCAGGCTTCAAAAATCCTCATGCAACCTTGTGCCATGCACACTTCTTTCTCTGGGGAGGGGGCAGTATGTGCAGAAAAAAAGCAGATGCAAGAGCAATCCTGACAGTGTGGATACTTTACAGAGACTCTTCTTTAAAAAATGCAAGTTGACACTGTCCCTTTATTACACACCAGCCAGAACAACCCTTTCTAAAATAAATAGGCCTGTCATGTTACTGTCTGGTGGCACTGTGTCATGACAGTGTGCAAGAAAAGCCCATCCTACGTAACTCTCACTAGTTTCATTTTACCAACTAGAACAGACGGAGCTGTCTGACCTGGAGAGCAACTTGTGTTATTGAATAACCCTGAAGAGAAAACTGGCTTTCAAACAAAAGCCAAAAAAAAAGAATTACATTCAAAATATTCGAGCTCTTATACTCGCCAAAGCAGACTCTTGACTTCCAAGAAGACTATGCATGCATCTCAGTCTTTTTACATGTAAGACTGAAGATAACTGAACTATTCTGGCATACAAATACCATATCAGCTTGCAAGAAGTTATTGAATAAGGCAGTCTGTTACAGTTTTTGTCTGGGTACCTCCCTCCCCAGTCAGCATGTCATTAATTTTAAGCACTGCCATACCAAAAGAAGAAGTCCCATTGCATACACAATGCAATATACCAGAATACAGGAGGGAAAAGGCAGCCTGGGAAACATACTGGGCTAGTAGTAGTCTTGTTTGCTAAAGAAATTAAACACAGCTGCACATACAAAGAGTAAAGGCAGCCTCTCAGGGAAGTAGCTGAGTGCTGATAAACAGATCTTTTTGATAAACCTGATCTGCTACAGAGTTCACACAAAACACTAAGCCATTTCAGTCAAACCACCTAGCTCCTCATATTCCAAGGTGCCTATTTTCATATCTAAAACTTGAATTTGCAGAAACAAAGCATTCAATTCTGAAAATGCAAAGTTGCTCTTTCAGCATAAAGAAACTTTGCCCCAAGATGCCTCAAAGTGAATGATCAAGATTACTGGATATTTCAGTCCTTAGTTTTGCCCTGTTTCTCCACACACTAAGTTAATAATACTTTCTCACATTACTATTGTATGAAATAAATTAATGCTTACTCATCATTCATATTCAACACTACTGCACATCAGAGGAATGGTCTAGAGGAAGTACAAAAATCTTGTCTTCAGAGTAGTAATTGAACATGAAGTAAAAAAGGCCTCTGAATGCTGCAGTCTTTCCCCCTCCCTCAATTCTGCTAGCAAAAAGTTTCTAAAGTTTTGAAAGTAAACTGAAAATATTGTCCTTACACAACATTGTATCAATATGGGGAAACTCTTCAGACCACATGGAACTCTGCTCTTGAGTTAGAAGTCCCAGTGAGAGTCACTGACTGATCTTTCAGCAGCAAGGAGAAATCCTATGATCATGAGTGACATGACACAAAATCTGCTGAGACCAGGAGCTATGTGCACTGTGATACATTTATTGGACACAGCCTACACGAAGCAATTATAGCTGCTAAACTGCAAGTCTCAAAGCAGCTTGCACAAATCAACTTTTTAAATGTTACTTGGCCAAAATGGATTAAGATTTTCACAGAAGCAACATAATTTATCCTCAGAACAAATGGACATCCCCCCTTCTACTAGTCTGGAATTAAGCCAAAACCACAAGGGTGCCAACGCTTTACAAATAAAAGGCAGTTTAATTTTACTGGTTCCCTGCTCTCCTCATATCCCACACCTACCCATAATAAAATACTTTTCCTATCCTGAAAAAGCAAAACAGAGTTATCTAAAAGCCTACAAGCCTCTAACAAATCATTTAGGTGGGAAATTTCAAACTGGTAGAGGTAGAGATATTAAAAAAATGAAAACATAAAACACAGAAGTATGCAATGGTTGCCTCACAGTTGCTGCCTGGCTGTGCTGCTTTGTTCTGTGGTAACTTATTCCTAGTGAAAAGGGAAAAAGACGGCAAGTGTCTGCAGTTACTGGAGACTCATTAACCCACTACCCTGCCCATTCTTCACTAACTTGTCTGCCTGGGCCCAGTCTTTGAGTGAGCCTTCAGCACTAAAACTCTGAATACAACTTAGACACAGGGTTTATCTACCTGGGAAGTTATTCTGAGTAAGACTGGATGCAATCCCAAAAGTTTCGTGCATCCTCATATCTGTAGTAGTCTTCAACTCATTCTATTCATCTAGATGAAGACTGTGGTCTACCAACTCTTCAGGAGAATATTCTCTAGTATTTTCTAACTTAAGAAGGAACGTTACCTTTTTGATTCCTGAATGTAGAGCCAAAGAAGGCAGGAAGCAAAAGACTAAAAACATAACGGCCCTACTAGGTCAGACCAAAGCTCCATCCTGTTCAGTATCCAGTCTGCAAAGACTGAGCAATAGCAGATGCCTAGGGAAGAGCATAAAAAAAGGGCACATAACAATTCCCCAGAACACTCTTGCAATCTCCCACAATGTGGCTCAAGAACTTCCAAAGCCAGAAACAGCCATCAAACCTCCTTAGATTTGTCTGGTTTCATTTGGAACCCAGGTAAATCTCAAGCACTGACAAATCCTGCAGAACAGAGCTCCACAGATTGAGTGTGCACAGTGAAGGGCCACCTCCTTCACTCAGTCATCACTTCCTGACTTCGTCTTTCTATTTGTGCTCCCAATTCTTCCATTACGAGAGGCAATAACACCCATTCCCTATTTAGCTTTTACATGAAAACTCATTATCTTATACACCTTCGTGTTTGTCTCACTCACACTCCTACAAATAAATAACAAAAAAAAACACTACTGCCAGAATAATCCCCTGCAGTCTGAGATAACTGTCTCAAAGTCATTAAAATTACCTAGGCTGACATAAAGAAGGCATCAAGAATCCACAGCTTTGAGAAATTTGGGATAAAATTCTTCCTACTGCAGCAAACCACAATTAAACTATGGCTTTGGAATCTAGTTAAGTTGATCTAAATCTTTAATGCTCCTGAGAAAACAGACAGTGGCTATTACAAGTTGAAACAATAACTTTTTTTTTTTTTTTTTAAAAAAGAAAGAATTTTTCACAAACTTTTTCAAAAGCTCTAATCCATAGTTTGTAAACAAACTGAAGTTTGGCAGAGAAATGCTTTGAAATCAGAAGTCCATTTTGCTCCCACTCTGTATTTGAGAAGATTTATAAACTGCTCAACACAAATATTGTGAGACTGAGATTTGTACAGCAGCACAGCTTTCCTAGCCGCATGCCTAAAACTCATTCTGCAGGTATGCCCATGGAGGACTTTAGCATTTTATATTAAGCTTGACTCTAGACAACACAGAGTAAAAAGACAGACTACCTGAATAGTTCTAGTCAAGGGGAAATGGCACTGAACAAAAATGCCATATATTTTACGTACAGCTTTTTACGAATATTAATTCTTCATCCTTCAAAGGCTTTTAGACAATACTCCTACCTCATCAACAGGACTGGTAAAATGAAAGCAAACACTAGAGATCTAATATGATTTCACCTCAGTGTCATCCATTTCACTGTACAGAACAGAAATGCATAACCTATCCTTACAAATGTCCTTGCATAAAATAACTAGCAAATCATATCGTAAACATTACTTTTTTTCCTTCACATATCACAACCACAGCAAAACATGCAGAAGTTAACATTTAAGAAAACAATTTAAGAAAAAATAAAGACTCAACAATAGGTGATTATGAAGTTGCCTCTGCTTTACATTTAATTGTGTAATATGATAACAGGTGGTTAGTACAGACAGTTCAATCTGAACTACTTCCTAGGATCAATCATCTCTCACACACCTCCTGTCTGATAAAAGCAGGACAATTAGCAATTGCTCTGAAGAAGGACATCTAACATGCAAAAGACAAGACTATTACTTATTTTCCAACATTCAAGACTTCTCACTCAGTTCTGCAACTCTCTATCCTTTTACCAATGCTAAATCATCTGTCATTTTAAACACATATTTGATTTCTTCCCATAAGAAAATTTTGCACATTTGAATTCACATAATAGTATTTCCCTCCCACAAAATTTATCACTTCATGTACTCCCTGGTTCAGAGACCTTCCCATGCATAAGTTTTTCTAGCATTTCAGCACTTATAAGTTCCTATGCAACATACCAATGTAGCTTCCCCCTGCATAAAGAAAGGATTCTCTTACAACCAAGAAATTATCACACCAGTCATTTGATTTCAGTGCCCAGGAACTTTAAGATTCTTTACATAAGAATCTTTACATTTTCTTTACAGAAATCTTATTTTTAAGCTTTGGATTTTTAAAGCAAGTATAAGTGGTAGATACTGTAGGCGTCAAGAAATCTAGAATACTTTGGAATAAAAGTATTTTTGTGTCCTAGAACAGATTAACAATTACTTACTACCAACTACTCCAAAGCCTATCACAATGCTAACAAACCTTAATGCGATATACCTTGCATAATTCCTGCTGACTCTCTGTTAAGTATCACTGTACACAGGACATAATGTACATACACCAATTACAGTAACATTACAAGCGCTTTCTCACTAACAGACTGCACAAGCACATACAGTTGCCCTGTATCACTGCACTGCAAGGAGTTAAAAAAAAAAAAAAAAAGAGACAGAGACAGAGAGAGCACGTGCCACAGTAGGTAAGGCATAAAACTGACCTTTCCTGGTATCCTAGTACTCCTGTTCCTGGAAAGTGGCAAGCACACAGAGGACACTGAAGAGAAAGCACATCCACATTTCCTCAGCCTCCTCCCTGCTTTCAGGACCCACTGCAGCTCAAGGGACTTTCTGACCCAAAGGTGCACAAGTGCACCCCTCTACAGACCTATGGACTTGTCCAATCCCTTCTTGACAGCACTCAAGCTTTTTGTATTTCATACCTGTGGCGGTAAACAGCACAGTTTAATTATAAGTTCCATGAAAAATAGCTATGTATATATAAGCATATGTACTTAGAATGTTACAGTTGTTTAGGGAAAACAATCAGTCTGCTTGGCTTCTATTGTGATGAATTTTTTTTATAAAAGTATTACAGATAGCTTCTTGAATAATGGCTTATTTGGAACCTCTTACTATGTATTTATCATTATAACGAATTTTCAGCACAAGCGCTGGTTTGCATTAAGTGACAACAAATTCAGTTTACCATCATACTGCATGCTAACTTAATACCAGGAAATCCTTCCATAGCTTTAAAAAAATCAAACTGTCACCATTGTATTCATTCCTCTTTTCCAAATCACTTACAAATATGCTTAATGGCACAGTTTCTCAGAGAGCCTCTTAGTAACCTCTAGCATGAAAGGAGATGGATTTTCTATCATTGTCTGTCCACCTTTGTTTCCATTCCTTAGCTAGTTATTAATTCACAAAAGGATCTCCCTTGCAGAACTGCACAGTCATGCGATAAAAACCTCTGATGAGAGCCTCTGCCCAGACTCCTGAGGGGAGGGGAGAAAAAAAAAAAAAAAAAACTCCAACCATCTATAATCCAGACCACATTTAACCACATTTATGCGTTTACTAACAACCATGAAGAAACACAGCAGTTCCTATGAAACTTGCTCAAGCGCCTTTAAAAAAAAATGGCACTGCACAAAGCAGCACAGGTTGCACTGTTTAAATATTAAAAAAAAAAAAAAAAAAAAAAAAAAAAAAAAAAAAAAGTGTTAATGTCCACACAGCCAAATTTGTGAGCTGAACAGTTTTGAGCTCCTTTAGAAGTACAGGTGAGCTTTCCATTGGAGATGTTATTACTAATCTTTCCTTTGGGTAACAAATCAGAGCCCTCTCCAGGCACAAAGACTGGCGTTATTGAAACTAGTAACTAGTTCTGTTCCATGTCCTAGTATTGGGAAAATGGGTTATAAACATTATCTGAGAAGAACAGTAAGGATAGGAAAAAGTTTGCTTAAGAATACAAGATGAAGATGCTTTAAACAATTTAGTAGTTTTTACACTCTTTCTTTTTGTAGGATCTCCCAGAAAGTTTGTTGTATTTGAAAGATATATTCATACATCGCTGCCACGTAACCATCAGCAATTCAGCTCTCCAAAAAATACTTTATTGTCTCAGTTCCCACCGCAATAGCACAGGTGCTGACTGCACTGACATTTTAAGGGACTCCCTGACTGCAGCATTACCCCAAGCAGCAGCGAAGTGAACCAAATATGGTCAGCTTTACTACAACCTACAGGCTGACTTAATTAGTTTCTTCCTACTACCTGTATCAGGGGCACGCGCATATACAGGAATCCAAACTCGCTTTTTGCAAGCAAAAGATTCTTCCTAGACTCCCTTCAGAAAAGAAAGTTTAAAATTAGACAACAAACGAGTTTCTCTCCTTCTATACAATCATTAAGATCCTTATACAACAACTCCATACAGATTTTGCAAATCTATTAGAACTGCCCGATACTTATTCTGTCAATACCCACTTGTTTTCACTTCTTTCAGCTAATACAAGTCACACAATTACAAAGAATCCCTGAGGATGGAGAGCACCTCTGGAGACCATCTGGTCACGCAGGGTCACCTGAAGCATCTTGTCCGGTCGCATTCCACTCTAGTGCTACAAGCAGCCTTCCTCCAGGCCAAGGACTTGCTCAGCCCAAGGCTGGGGGGGAGTTGTGCAACTTCACACACACACACATATATGTATATATGTATATATATGTAAAGACAAAATTAGCTAGATTTTGACTGTTCTTTTGGCCAAAGCTAACCAAGTTCCACCTTAAGAGCCACATGTTGCTACCAAATACTTCAGCTACAGCTCTTACGTCAATGACTACAAGCAACAAGGCAGTATTAACAGATGATCTGCTGAGTAAATTACAGGCCTGGAAGAAAGCTGTACCAAGAAAGGTACCACCACCACTCAAAGACATACCTTGCATGCACACTCAGACACAGTTAATGCAGGGTGGCAAGGATGTTTGAGCAGCTATTTTCATGTCTTGCTTGTTAGTACTCCCAAAGCTAAGGTGAGCAGCAAAGGTTTCACAGTCATCAAGCAAACCAATATTCATAGTTTACAGAGATCAAAAAAAGTTGACCAACCTAAATCCAAGCACCTGTGCCAACAAACCAAGTTTTATTCAAGTACTGTAGGATTTGATGAACCATTCAGAATCTCAATTCCACTTCCCTCCCCCCACCTAGAAGTGAGCTGCAACTTCATGAGGTCCATATATTGCTGCACTCAGCAAGGTGACCTGATGAGTCATCATAAACACTTCCTGTAGTCAAACTCAGCTTCCTTTGGATGCCTCTTAGTCAGCGGGCAGACTGTAACTTAATTAATAAGACCATAAATCTATCATGTGAAGCAGTGCGATTGCAGGCCAGAAGCATGTATTTGGCAGACTTTGTAAAAATAAATAAATAAATAAAGCTTTGCAAAAGGCAGACTGAAAGCAATGAGAAAGTTAAACAAGTATTCCTAAGGATTGCAAACTAATTTGCACAAGTTAGCAAGTACTTTTCAGGTTGGTTATAAATCAGAACAGTATGTACTTACAGATCTTAATGTATAGCTAAGAAAGAAGAGAAGAAAAAAAAGAAAAAAAAAGGAAAAAAAAAGGCAAGAGAAGACTGCACAGGCTCTACTTTCCCTGTTCTGTTCTGCAAGAAATGCACATAAGAGTTGTCATCTCTTTTTAGACAAGTCAACTTTAGGAATTCCTTGCATATTCATTTTTTCTATATGCAGACTCGTAACAGGAGAATAGTAAGAAGCAAATACAACATTCTGGTCCACACTGCCAAGCAGTCCACGCTGGAGACCAGACCTACGGAGCACACTGACAAACTGTATCAAAAAGAGCACAAGGTCCCTCGTGTCCTCCATGGATGTTCAGATGGTACTCTGAGAAGGTGCTGCATAGTAAAAGGCACCAAGAGCAAGAGATACCTCCAACAAGGCCCAAAAAATTGATTTGACAAATATTTACATTTTTTCCTGATCACACTGATGAAGAATGGACAACACAATACCAGAACACGGCTTTGACAAACCAGTGAAACAGTACTTCATCAAAATCCCACAGGGACTTGAAATATGACCATGCAGACTTCACTGAGGAAAGAAATTAGAGCTACACATCACTGAATAGATGAGACAATAAAAAATACCAAAAAATAAGGCAAGATCAATAGTATTAAACAATTCAGAGCCAAGAACAATTAAAACACATACTTAGTGATTTACTCATTTTTGATTACACAATTTCTGTCTTCAAATCAGAATGTCTATCAAGCATTTGAAAGACTTTTAAAAAGTCCACTTTTGGTGACAGCTACAAAGCAATCAAATACCAAACTGCCAAGAACACAAGAGTTTTAAGAGATTCTCTATATTAGAGAAATACATTTTCCTGCACAAGATCACTGACCTACAAGCAGAGAGAGGACAAACATGTTGTCTAGGAATGACAGATCCCAAGTTCAACTTCAGCTGGCTAAAAGCAGCTTAGAACCTCCCTAGTGGCAGGTCTTGATTTTCAGGATTAACTAACATTCTCCCTCAGTAGAGCTTATGTGTTTATTCTTTACACATTAATATAAATGACAAGGCAAGTTTTAACAGCAATTATCCCTTTCCTCATTTTGTTTACATCAGTAGTTTTCCTCTGCCTTTCCTTTATTAATGGCAAGCTCCAGAACTCAGGGATGGTCCCTGAATACCTGCAAAAAAACTTGCAGTTAATATTTACAAAATCTGGTAGGTCAAGAACTCCTCAAACTCATAAAATCTGTTTTCTCATTTCGAAGGCCTCACCCTTTTGGGTAACTTGTATCAAGGCCAAACTATTCTGAAACATGGTACCTTTACAAAATAAATAAATAAAATGGAAGAAAAAAAAAAAAAAAAAACAACACATCTTTTCTCAGCTTTTCTTTGCACTCTTTGGATAGCATGAAAGCTCAGTTATCTTTCCACTGTTACTCATGAATTCTTCCCCTGCACAAGTAAAGACATTTTTCTTTCCTTATATCCAACTCATCTTATTACATTATGCACAGCTGAAAACATTTAATTATTATCCAGTAAAGGCAAGGAGAGGAGAAATCGATACTTAAAAACATTTAGTTTTAGCCTAAATTATTATTTTCTCTCTGCTGTATAGTCTTTTAGTCACTATGCCAAAAGAGATTTAACTAAAGATTCTAGCTAAAATTCACCCTCAGAACACCATAATACTCCAATATAATTGATAACCAAATAATTTGTATTAATTTTGCAAGCAACATCAAATATTACCAAAACTCCACATGTAAACAACTCCCAAGTGCTTCAGCTAAATTATAGTGATTTACTAGGAATTGTATGTAGTTAAATCCTTAAACATTGAAATGAGTTGAAATCCTATTCTCTGGAATCTATTTAGAAATGCTAGCATATCTCTAAAAATATTAAAACCACACATTCAGTACAGTAATGAAATCTAACAACCTTATTAAGTAACTTAAATAAATAAATAAAAAGAACCAGCCACAAAGTTTTTAAGTTCCATTATTATTTACTCTTAAATTCTGGATACAATAAGGCACATGACCCACTGAGGCTCATGGAATTATCAAAAAACAGCTTCACCATCTGAGGGAATGTTTCTCAATTTTCAATCCAAATAAGCCATGTACCTGGTTACAGCTCCTGCTGAAAGCAGGATATAAAACTCTCAACTTGGCTCATTCTAAAAAGCAACCCAAGACCACAGAAACATGTATTTTCAAACAAACAACTTAAAACAGACAAAAGAAGGTCCTCCAACCCAACTCATGCACAAGCAATCTCACTTCTCAAGAAAAAGCAAAAGTTGCATAATTAAAGCCTGATCTAGCTCCCACTGAACTTAGTAACAGAACTGCCCCACTTGTTCCAGCAGAACTGAATAAAACCTGCTGTACAGAAATGGGAAGAGGAAGACATGTCCAGGTTGTGTGAGGAGAATAACTGCAACAGATAATTACAACTGTCTGATATCTCACCTCCACATTGCTATCAGTAGGCTTCACACACACAAAATCATACGCTAGCAGTAAAAACAAGAGTGTAAATACATACTATAGAAAGGGATTGAGCTATGAAAAAAAAAAAAAAAAAAAGAGGTAATGATACATTGCTTAGCTATTGATATTTATACAGGAAATAGTAAACACAATCAAGGAGCTTGACCACCATCAACAAGGGCAAAGGCAACACAGAGATAACAAGAAAAGTAACGAACCATACAACATTCAAAGTCAAAAAATAATCTCTTTTTACAAACAGTTACTTAATAAAACAGAGGAATCTGTAAAGTAGAAAATAAGTTAGGCTGAGAATCCAGAATGAAGGGTCGAAGGAAGGAGAGTTAAAATACAGTATGATAATAAAAGGCAAAGTAACATACACTACAGAAAGATAGCAGGGGTGGGGGGGGAGAGAAAAAAAAAAAAAAAACAACACACACTTTAAACCAAGACATGAGAGGCCAACTCAGAGGATGTGACAGTACCATTTCCAGTCAATTTTAGAAACAAGAAACGTAGCACAACAGTATTCCAAAGACCACCATGCTGTTCAGAAGAGGGGAGGAGAGCATACTTGCTCCAACAACCTAATACTGTCAGCACAGATTCGTTTACACTCAAACTACAATTCTGACTTTTGAATAACAGCAGCAACCTAGGCTAAATTTAATGATACTTATTATGTATTTACTTTATTAACCTCAAAACCCATATCCAATAAAGTAATACTACTACCAAAATAAATGAGACAATTTTCCCCGGAACACACCAAGGAGCAAATTAATGTCACTTTCAGACAGAAGAGGGTTTTTTTTTTGCTCTGTTATTAAAAACACAGCCCATCTCCAAAGCATAGTTTGAAGTTATATACATTGCCAACTCAATAAGAACATAAATACTCATACAAAAAAGAGTCACAAGAATCTTTTCTGGATAATTGCTGCTTGAAGCAGCTGAGGTTTTTTGAGGTTTTCACTTTGAAAATCAGTTTTCCAAACCTCAGTTGCATTAACCAGAGCAGGATCTGTCTGCACAGCTTTTAACAGAGAACTCTGATCCCTTCGTTGCAGCTTACAACCCTTCCACACTGTTGCAGCTTACAACCCTTCCACACTGTTGCAGCTTACAACCCTTCCACACTGTTGCATGTCAAACTTACCACTGTCATCAGTTTCCCTGACACTAACTCAGAGCTCTGCGCGCAAAGAAAATATCAAGGATCATAACATTTTATCTTCCTTAGTCTCCAGCCAGGACACAGTAAGAAAAGGTACTGAAGGACCTGTCTATTCCCACTGCACCAGATACAGGAAAAAAAGATTAACAGGAACAATGAAAGAATAGGAGAGAATGTTTGTCTTCCTTCTATCAAACAACGAGGAAATCTAAAAGTTGTATTATGTAGAGAAAAGATAAAAATTGGATTCCCTTGCAAAAGAATCACCTCAAGCTTTCTTTCTCCTTTGCAACACAGAAATTTAAATATTTTCCTTTTCCTGTCATGGAAGGAACAAGAGCAGCCTACACCATATGCTGCCTCTGAAAAGCTTCTTGTGTTCCCTGAGCTCCCAAGTGTCCAGTGAAGTTTTCAGCTCCCCTGCCAAATGCCACAGTGCGCATGAGTGGACAAAAGACAGAATTTGGCAGGAGAGTGAGATACGCAAATAAAACAAAAGATACCAGCACAGTGCATAAAAAGGGACAAAAAGAAACAGACATAGGAAAAACTGACACATGTCTGTGCTGCAGAGAAGCAAAACAAGAAAAAAAGAAAGCCAGAAACACTATCTGTACCATTTCAAAGCTTAGATTCCAGGGCACTACATGAAGAAATGGGGCAGCCTTTTGCTGTGGTTAGGCTAATAGGTGTGAATTACACTTTCAGGCCTAGCACATAAAATGCTCCCTCTTTCAAGGATTTTACTAGCATCCCATACCAGGATCCCATTCTGGCCACGTTCCTGACCCAGGAACTAAAATTCACTATTAGGCTTTTAAAAAAATAAATAAATAAAAATAAAGCCATTTACAATGCAAAAAAGCACAAAACTTATCCGCCTGCAGACTTTCGGGACATCAGAAACTACGAGGAAGCTACAACTCGCCTTGCAGTGTGGGGGAGGAGAGAAGAGGTGGCAGATCCCTCAGCAGCGGCTTCAGTGGGCTCCGCAAGCGACCCTCCTCACCGTCGTGCGAGCCCGCGCTGCCTCTTTGCCGCCTTCGAGGGCCTTGGGCAGAACCCAGGCACTTTCACCGCTACCGGGACTCGTGCGGCTGCGAGCGGCCACGGGACGGCCTGGGTGGCACGGAGCGTCTAACAGCCGAGCCAGTACCGGAAGGGGGGCAGAGCCCGAGCTCCCCCGGGCTGGTGCGGGAACCTCAGGCGCCGCCTCCCCACAGCGGCGGCGGCCAAGTAGCGCGAGGCCTCTCTGTCGAGCGGCGAACCGGGCCGGCGGAGCCAATGCCGCCCCCCAATCCGTCGGGGCCGAGCGGCGCGGGGAGGCGCGGCGGGACAGCGGGCAGCGTCGGGGCGGGGCCGGGGGACAAGCAGGAACGGACAGGGCACGGGGGACGGGGGGGGCGGGGGGGGTGTAGGCCGCACTCACCGGGCCGGTCCCTGCAGCGGAGTCAGCGAGGGCGGCAGGAGCCAGGCATTCAAAATGGCGGCAGCGCGGCCGCAGCACCCATACCGCAGGCGGAGGGATCCGCGACCCGGCGCTCCGCTCGCGCTCTCCCGGGCACTAGTGGCTGCGGGGCGGAGGTGGAGGATGAGGCCGCGGCGAGCTCTGCAGCGGCTGCCGCGGCGGAGCAGAAGCGGCGGCTCTAGACGGAGGGGGCTCCCAGCACTACTTTGCTCGGCGGAAGCACCCGCGGAACTGGCTCGTAGAGGTGGGTTTCGACTCTACGGCCGTCACTGATGACGTCACGCGCCGGCGTGATCCCCCGCGGCGAGCGCGGGCCCGTGGTGCGGCCGGGCGAGTCGTGCTGCCCCGAACGCGAGTTCCGGGCGCACAGGCTGGTGGGGCGGGGCGGGGCGGCCGCCACGGCCCGGGGAGCGTCGCGGGATCGGAGAACCCGCCCGGGGGGGGGTGAAGTGATCGGGTGCTGGGAACAAAAGCCTCCCACGCCTGCCGGTGTCTGGTTCTCTAGCCCGGGTGACGGTTCTGGGACAGGGCGGGCCTATTTCGCTGCGGCGGGCGCGCCCAACGCGGGAGCGCTGCCTGGAGCCGCGCCCCGGGCCTCTCCCTCTGCGTGTCGGGGAAAGGAAATGTCCCCCCGCGCGCTCTGGGCACGATCCTCGGCGGCGCCTCTGCGCGCGACGCTGTGAAACGGGACGACAGCGGGAGATCCGTCCCCACGGGGCCGTGCCCGAGCAGCGGGCAGGTACTCCGGGGGAGCCGGGAGCCGGGGGGACACGCCGTTGCCAGGAAACGCGCGCGCTGGGGCGGCCCACGGGCACCGTGACGTCCTGCCTGCCGCAAGCACCCTCACTTCCGGCGTGTGGGTCTGCGTCATCGCGAGGCGCCGCAGGAGGGGCGGGGCCGAGGCGGCGGCGGGCGGTGCCGGGGCCGATGTGGGTCGCGGCGGAGCCGCCGGGCGATGGCGGGTGAGTGGCGGGCCCGGCGGGGATGCGGCGGCGCGAGCGGCTGCACGCCCGGGGCCACGGGGTGGCGGCGGCGCCGGGATCGACTCCCTCTGTCTCGGGGATCGCGGGTGCGGCCGCGGCTCGGCGGCCTCTGCGTCCGGGCTCTGCTGGGGCCGAGGCTCCCCCTGCCTGGGGCTCCCGCAATCCCGGCACTCCGCTGGGCCCGGGGCTCTCTCCGCCCGGGGCTCTTGCCGGGGCCGGGGCCCGTCCTGGCGGTACCCGGCGCGGGGCTCACGGCTCCCTCTGTTCCAGTGTAGGTGAGGCGGCGGCCCGCAGGGATCTGGGAGCCGGAGCGCGGCAGCCCCTGCGGGCGCCCCCATGAGCAAGCGCGGCGGCCGGGCCTGCCGGGACCCCGTGCGGCGCCATGAGAGCAGGCCACGAGCGCAGCCAGGAGTGCCTGCCGCCCAAGAAGCGGGAGTTGCCCCCTGCCAGCGTGGGTGCCGAGCCCACCCGTGCCGCGGGCACCCAGGCCTCGGGCGAGGGCCCCGAGTGGGGCCGGGCGGCAGGGCTGGGCCCTGCAGCCCCGCGCTACAGCCCAGGCGAAGGCACAGAGGCCGTGGCAGGGCTCACAGTGGACCAGTATGGGATGCTCTACAAAGTTGCGGTGCCACCCGCCACCTTCTCCCCCACGGGCCTGCACCCGGTGGTGAACGTGAGTCCTCTGCCACCGGCCTTCAACGTGACCTCGCCACTGATCCAGCACCCGGGGGTGCCCTACCCTCCCATCCACTATACGCAGATCCCTCCTACCTCTCTGCAGTTCATCGGCTCCCATTACAGCGTGCCCTACGCCGTCCCTCCTGGCTTCCTGCCTAGCCCACTGCTGTCTCCTTCCACCAGCCTCGCTGCCTCTCATGTCCCTCACTTTGTGCCGTATGCCTCACTCTTCACGGAGGAAGCCGCTCCTTCTCCCCAGACTACCTCTCCTACCCACACCTTCAACAAATCCACTTCTGCCATCTCTCTGTCTGGCCAGGCGCAGCACCATGCAGGGACCCAGCCACTAGATATGGCACCAGGTAGAGTTCCTGTTTATTATCAGATGTCCCGCCTCCCACCGGGGTATTCGGCATATGAGACACCTGCAGCGGGTGGAAATCCAGATCATCCTCAGCAAGACACTCAGCTGAATTCAGAGGTAGTTGCTGCCAATGGTGGACAGAGACATTTGGAGCATAATGTGGTGAGGACCAGTGAGGCTGCGGACTCAGCCAGCAGCAAAGCTGAAGACGGTGTGCCAGGGGCTGCAGTGGGATGTGTGGTCGATGGACAGTTTCTTTCAGGTTACCAGACTTTGCACACAGAGGTCTCTGTGCCTGCACACAGAAGCACCCCAGACGCTGATCTGGAGGTGCAGAGGGTCGTGGGGGTGCTGGCGTCTCAGGATTACCATATTCTGGCAGCCCAGAGGAAGGATGACCTGAGCCCTTTAAACCTTTGCCATAACATCCCTGATCAGCAGGGGGAGTCGAGGGACGCTTTGAGAAGCACAGCAGAAAGGGCTGCTGCTGAGAAAAGCCAGTCCAGGAGTCTGTTTGTAACGTCCCCTGATGAGATGGTTAGACAAAGACAGTTAACCAAAGGAATGGTAATAGCCAACGGCAAGCCAGTCCCAGTGCCTGTTGTGTCTGAGTCCATCAGGTCTTCCTCTTCAGACACCCTGGCGAGGCAGAGCCCGGATGCGCAGGCTCGAGGGAGCACACTTGAGAAGGACGTGACCCAGCTGCCACCGCCTAGCTCCTCACGTCTGCCCTCCCACTTCATGAAAGGAGCCATCATCCAGCTGGCTACAGGAGAGCTGAAGCGGGTCGAGGACTTGCAGACTCAAGACTTTGTCCGCAGTGCTGAGGTGAGCGGGGGCCTGAAGATTGACTCCAGCACTGTGGTGGATATTCAGGAAAGCCAGTGGCCTGGGTTTGTCACATTGCATTTTGTGGTTGGGGAGCAGCAAAGTAAAGTGAGCATTGATGTGCCCCCAGAGCATCCCTTCTTTGTGTATGGCCAGGGCTGGTCCTCCTGCAGCCCAGGGCGGACTGCGCAGCTCTTTGCTCTGCCTTGTCACAGGCTGCAGGTGGGTGATGTCTGCATATCAATCAGTTTACAGAGCATGAACGGCAACTCTGCTTCTCAGGCTAGCTACCCTCTCGCAGGTCAATTGATATCTGCTAGAGAGAGACCTGAAAGAACAGCGCAAGTGTGCAGAGAGCCACCTGACAGGGCTGCTGAGAAGAAGAGCCACCCCGAAAGGGACAGTGCAACGCAGGGCTCTCCCACAGAAACCTCTCAGCCTGAGCCTGGCAGTCAGCATAGCTGGGCAGCCCCAGGCTTCCAAAGATACAGCATGCAGGCAGAGGAGCCTCGGCCGTCCCTGCTCCGTCCCTCTTTCATTCCCCAGGAGGTCAAGCTGTCTATTGAAGGGCGTTCCAATGCAGGGAAGTGATCCCTGGAGGCTGTGAGCTGGGGCGCGCCCCATGCGCGAGCCTTGCCTGCACTGGGTGAAGAAATTGCACAGACTTTGTGACAGGTTCACCAGTAAGGTTGCTCTCTGCCCTGCAGAACTGGATTTGCTCCAGTTCAGTGGCTGACCAGATCCTCTTGGGGAATCAAGAGGGCTCTGGTGCCTCAGGGAGCAGCAGCAGGCGAGCTGGGCTGGAGTATGCAGGATGTGCTTGAGAGCTTGGACAGGGTCTTTCCAGAGGCTGGGGCCCCGCGCCTCTGCAAGCTCCTGGCTCCCTGCAGGGCAGGGCCTGCGTGATCAGGAGAGGTGGGGAGATGAGGAGGACAGATGCAGCTCAAGGTAGCAGATAAAATTGCTGAAGATTTTATTCCTCTTTTCTCAAGATGGGGAAAGATAGGTCCCCACTGGAGCTTAGGGGCCCTACTCCCAGTATCCCCTTTCTTCATACATGCACTTTAAAAGGACTGTTCACCAATGGAGCTCTTGAGGGCAGGCTGCAGATGCTTCTCTGATGGTTTTGTTTATTGTCTCTTCCACTGAACCCAACTGCTCTTTCTTCTTGCAAAGAATCTGTAGACATCTGCACCAATGGCAGAAATTGGAGAGGAAGGACCAAAAAGATGGGTTTAGGTGCAGGTCAATAGGATACTGTCAGAAAGACTTGAGCACTTGGGATGGGGCATGTAGTGGGCTGGGAGATGGCAGTTTCCTGCCCTGATAAGAAATACATTTAATTATTTGACACCAAATCAAGTCTTTCTTCCCATGTTCATAATCTTTTTTTTTTAATGAGGTTTAGCCTACAGGTGATCTCTCTCTCTCTCTCTCTCTCTCTCTCTCTGTCTCTCTCTCTCTCTCTCTCCCCCCCCTCGCTCTCCTTTTTTTTTTTTTTTTTTTTTTTTAAAGCTGGAGTAAAATACATTTAGCATTCTCTAGGGAAGGATGGAAACACATTCTTTTACTGTGAGAAGACTGAGAGTGTTTTGTAATTAAATCAGAAGAAAACTTTCCAGATGGCTAATTCTTCACTGCAGGCAGTTTCCTGAATAAGCTGTAGACAAGTGTTTGTGCATGTGCAGGCAAGGTACAAAGCTTCTCTTAATTACAGTTCCATGACTGATATAGGGACTAAAAATATCACAGCATCATAGGGCATTTCTGTATGTTTTTCTGTTCATTATTCTGATGCTTCACCTTGGAGTTCCTCTGTAGAACAACATGGTAAAATCCAGCGTAGTCTCTTTCACAGTGAGATTGACTATAAATGTGTATTAATACCTCGTTATGGTGATAACACTCCATTCAAGTAAAGGTTCCTGTAGTTACACTAATTTGTCCTCTCTGACGATGTGTTATGAAACCAACTCTAAATGCTTAGCTAGAATAGAGATAGTCACTGCTATGCTGAAGATAAGAGCCTTCACTCTGAACTTGGGTTGAAGTACTCCTTGTGTTCAGGTGCACATCTCTGTGCTGGGACCATGCTTGCCGAGCCTGTTGGGTTCCTTCTTAGTGCACAGGCCCCGCCAGGCTCTCTGTGCTGCTCCCGACGTTTAGCATCCCATTTGCTGCCTCCTTTTTCCTGTCTTTCCAAGCTTTGCTGTCAGGCATGCCTTGCTGTTCGGGCATTGGTGCTCTCCTTCTGCGGGTGTCCCCTGTGTCAGCACCCCCATCCGTGTCATTGTCCTGCTGCTGAGCTCATGGTGGTTGTGTCTCAGGGCTGTGTGTGTCCTTCAGAAATGTGCCCCATAGCCGCCCGGCTGCAGCTGGCTGCAAGGCAGAGGGGTGTTGGGTGAGTCGGAGATCTCCGCCATGTCCCTTCCCTCCAGGGCACCGAGCTTCTTGTCTTAGCACGCTGCCAGCTGCTTGTGTTGCCTTTGAAATGCCTGTACCCTAGAACAGCTTTTTTTCAGGTCTTGATGAAGGCACGCGCTGCTCTCGCCTTAGTCTTGGTGCCTCACAGTAGTTTCTGAGAGGAGGCTGCTGCCTGTGTCCTCTGCAACTTCCCTCTGCTCCCAGTCAGTCTCCTCAGCATCATCGGGAAGTGTAAAATTGCAGTGAGGTTGTTGTGAGTTTCTGCCTCCTGCGGTGAAGGAGCTCTGGGAGCAGATGCTGTTTGTCAATAAAAGCAGGCACTGGGCTTCATCGCCTCATACCCACCCTGTGTGTCCCCTTGCTACTTAATGGACTACCCTATGCCAAGGCCTTGCTTGATGTTGGTTAGCGCACAGCACTCAGGATACCTGAGTGTCTGTGGCCGTGGTCAGAAAGTGGAGGAGCCCTGACTGCTGCATTCTTTGCATGGTGCCTGCAGAGAGATTTCAAGGCTGGAGCTCACAGCTAGGAGCGGGATGGTGCATGCGTGCGGATGTGGAAGGGCTGTTTTTTGTGCACAGAGGGGATGTCTGAGCATGGCTGTGGTACAGAGCTGCTCTGTGCCTCTCTGAGCATGGAAACCTGTCTGCTGGAGAGGGGGGTTGCAGAGATTGCCCCGTGCTTGGTCCTGCTGTACCTACTGCTACATCTCCGCTGCGCCGATTGGTGGCCTGAAAGGGCAGGTGTGATATGTGAGATGCCGTGAGCTAACAGAGCTCTGGGCCTCTCAGCCCAGGGTCATGGGGGTGCCCTGCCTCGTCTTCTTCCATGTCTGCTCTACGGCAGATGCGGGGTGAGACCTCGGGACTGCACCCGCTATCCCGCGCATCACAGTGCTGGCGCATCCCATGGCGGGGATTGTGGTAGAGAGCCTGAGCGCTTGGCTGCCTGCCGAGGCTCATGGGCAGACGGGGAGCTGGGGGTCCCCTGGCCCAGTTTGGTGATGCCCCCAGTCACTGCACTTGGTCTTTGCTGGGCTTATCGCTTCTGCAGAGGCGGTTGCTGCGTTGAGCATCCAGGCTCTCCTGAGACTGTGTGAGACAGGCCTGGAGATGGGCGTGCCCAAGAGGAGGCTTAAGGTTCCGAGGGAGAGGAGATGCAGCCAGAAGGACGTGTGGAAAGAGTTGGCTACCCAGGCTTTGCTGCTGGTGCGGGTGTGACAGGCTGCCCCGGGGAGCCGCTGCTTCCCTGCCCTGCTGTGAAGGAGGGAGAGCTGTGCCTCTCCCGCCCGGAGGAGCTGGGCCGGATGGCTACGGAGGCGCCTGCAGGGTGCAGCCAGGGTGCTGCAGCCGCCGCCTCATGCAACATCCCAGGCCGGGCGCCACTCAGGCCAGGGCAGGGTTTGCTCGGGGCCACCAGCGCTGCCGCTACCAGACTATGCAGAGGAAGCGCCGTCGGGATGGGGGAAGCGCGGAGGCCCCTCTGCCCCCTGTCCCACAGTGCGCCAGCATAATGCACTTTCACACTTGCTGTCCCTGTCCCCAGCCCCCTTCCCAACTTGAAGTCACTTTCCCCAGCACAGAACTAACCATCCTCCTTACTCAAAGTGTTCTGAATGAAATCACAGCAGCTTGGTTAGCCTTGATGCTAGTTCCTGCCGCCGCAGCACATGTGCCTTTCCCTAGCATCACTCACGACTGCTCCCTGCCTCTCAGCCTGTCCCAGGGCGCGAAGGTTCGCGGAGGCTGCACATGCCGTGCAGCGCCTGGCCCGGGCCGCGCTGGCTGCGCCAGGACCCCCCGCGCCCCTCCGTCCACGGAGGGCGGCACTGGCCCCACGTCCTGCCAGGCAGCCGCTCCATGCTCTGGCTGCACCGCCCTTGGCACCTTGGAGCGGGGGCCGGCTGCATGCAGCAGAGTGGAGCAGACGGCGCCTGCTGCTGGTGGCGGGGCTGCCCAAGGCGGGGACGTCCGTGTAGATAAGTGCTGATCCCTCCACTATAATCCCAATTATGTAATGGCTGTATTAACATGTAACCAACTGCATTGTATCTAAAGCCTTAGAACTAGTCAGGTGCTCCCCTCCGACCCCCGTCCTGCCCCTTTCTTCCTACCTGATCTTTAACAAAGCATTAATAATTATAAGGATAATCTCTATTTTGTTGTGCTTTTTTTGTAACTGTTTTAAATAAATCAATTTGTACTGTATATTTGTACTTTTGGTGAGATCCTCTTTCCTGTTTTACCATTTTAAGTCTGTACTTGGCTACACAGATTGTATTTTTATTGTTAATGCTCTTATGAATATTGCATTTAACTTGTTGACTCTGTAAACACAGTATATATCTATATATATATATATCTATATATAAACCAATAGCTTTTCCTTTGGTGTTTGAGACTTTTTGCTCATCTGTGGCACCAGTGATCATTTGGATGTGGGTTTTCTGGTCTTACGCAGTGTGATCTGGAAACTACGGCACGCCCAGGGTAAAGCTGCCTGGCAGATGGGTTTTGATTTTATGTGCTCTTTCTTGAACCCCTTTAATGCCATGGCTTTATCAGTAAGTGAAGCTTGAAACAATCAGCAGCTGCACTGTGAGTTTTCCAAACTGACTGGCAAGAGAAAAATTTGATTTTAAATTAAATCTAGTTAAGTAGTACAACTGAAACCCTTTAAAAAAAAAACCCAAAACAACAACAAAAAACTTTTGTCTCTGACCTCAGGGATGTGTCTTCTGGTCACTATTTTTAATTTAATGCAGAGACAGTGATGAGAGAGAGGGGTTTTCTGTGTATTTAGGCCACCATGTAACTACTGCAGACCGTAACTGGAAATGTGACTGTGCTGGAAAGGCAGTACGGTTCTTCATGCTGCAACACACAGGTGTGCAGCATTTCAGTGTTTGGTGGGCTACAGTTCCAGAAACACAGAGTTAAAGCATTCATTTTTGATGCTTATTCTTAAAGAAGTCAAACAGGGGAGAATGTAACTACCCTTTGTGCCCCTACATCCCCTGAGATTTCTCTTTCTACCTGTGCTGTTGTGTTTGCTATTGGTTGCCACTAGGAGCATTCACAGAGACCACGGAAAGTCAGTGCTGGTCACGGAGGGCTTCAATAACAGAATTAATTCCTTGAAAGTGACCCCTGGTTCCAGGTGAGCATCTTTGTATTTGGTGGAATTAAAATGCTTCAACAAGTTCAGCTTCCTAAGAAATCCATACAGTATGAGAGAACAGGTCTGTCCTAATTGTTTACCATTCAATCACCTTTTCATCTTCAAACTTGAAATACTATTTAAGTGAAAATTAACTTGTGAGGAGACTGGCAAATGTCTATTCCCTGTGCGCTTACCTCCATCAGCCTTTCTGCTACTTTTTACATGGTGTATCTTAGAACAGGAACTTAATTTCCTCTTAGTTTTCCCATGGATGCTACTGCAAATAAGCACATAACAATAGGGTTAAGAGAGAAGATGTGCACAGCCATTTCCAAGGAGATTCAATTCTCCTTTCCTTCTTTTTTATGGACACAAAAAGCAAGATATTTATTCCTGGAGGAGTTGTGGACTATCAAATTCTTCCACTCCATAACTCATGCTGTAGTAAACAAGATCCTTTTTCAGTAAGGAAGACTTCCTACCTGCAGCAGAATTAGAGCAACCCAACCCCAACCATGGTGTGAGGGTCCAAGTATAGGATGAAGCAAAAGGCAAGAAAGGGGACTAAATAAACATGAAAATTAATTTATTTTCCCTCTACTCACAGACTGTGGCGTGGCCCCCAGGGCAGACTGCATCCACAGAATCTGCTCCCAAGGGCCTATTTTGGCAGACATCTTTCAGCTCCATTCTCCTCCCATGTCCAGGAGAAAGCCAGACCATATGTGAGGTAGGCCGGCCTGGGAAGTCAGTCAGAGTCCCCAGCAGCCTCCAGAATGGAGAAGTCACTAGTGCCCTTGTGGCAGGCGCCGCAGTTGTGGCTCAGTCCTTGACTTGCAGCTCAGTGCAGTCCGCTGCTATTCTGCTCCTCAAAGGCCATTTTGCTCAGCAGCGGGCTCTCCAGCTCCACATTGCTCACCGGCAGCTGGAAAAAGTTCATCTCAGCTGCCAAAGCTGCGATGGCAGAGGGGTCCTGGCCAAACTGTGCCCGGAGCATCATGTCCATTTTCTCCAGGCGCCGCTTGAGCCGCTTGGCCTCACGCTCCCGGATAAGCCGGGCCTGCCGCTTCTCTGGGGTCTCGTTCGCGCGTTTCAGCCGCATGGCTTCCCGGTCTCTCTGCAGCCGCCGTGCCCTCTGTTCATCTGTCTCCTGCATTCGCTGCAGCCGCTTGGCCTCTCGGTCCCGCATGCGCCTCACTTCCCGCTCCTCTGGTGTCTCGTTGTCCCGACGGCTCTTCTTGGCTGTGCGTTCCCGCTCCAAGCGCTGCAGCCGCACTTCTAGGGGCTCATTCTGCCGACGAAGTGCCCACTTGCGCACGCCAGGTGCCTGTGCCTCCAGCAGCTTTCGATAAGCTGCACAGTTGTTGCACACGAGGAGAATGCCCGCGGGATACACGGGGGCATGAAAAGCAATGTCCTTGCCCTCGACACCAGAGGGTCCCTCGCTCTGCGGCAAGGGCAGGTGTTCTGCGCTGAGCACCTCCGACAGCTTCTCGCTGGGAAGCAGAAAGAGCAGCAAGTCAGAGACCTGGTGCTGACAGAGTCCCCACTCACATTCTGCGTGGGGGCTGCAAGGCTCTGTGCCCCTGCTGCTGTCTGGGAGAGAGGCCTGTGCTAAACCAAAGCAGCATCTTATGCAGAGGAAGGAATGGGAATAGTTGGCCTAGAGCAATTTCTGGGGTGGAAGAGAGCAAAGGAGGAGCAAGCTCTCCTCCTCAACATCTCTGTATTTTTCTTTTCTGCCCTGCTGCACTAGTCAGTGGCTAAAGTTCCACCAGACAGGACACAGACCAGGAACATTTTGGTTTCTGCCTCTCATCCTGCCCTGGAACCCACAGGGCAGACTAAAACACTGGCCAGCACAGACCTGATGTGATGACTGCTGGCAAGGGAAGCAGCGGCTGTTCTCCAGCAGCCAGAGACCCCAGTGCTCTTTGTACAGTTCTGGTTCTGTGCAGGAACATAACGAATAAGGAAGAATATTTTAGCAAGATGGCTTATGGAGGCCTAGCCTTTAGCAGTGATTTGGCGCTCCAGGCAGGAAGGGATCAAGGCACTGTTTCTCACAAGGGGTATTCACAGCTCTCCAGGCATTAGTGGGGCCAGAGACATTATCCCTTCATCTCTCAAGGCAACCCACCTAATCTGTATCACGGGTGCCCTAGCCCACTCACCACCCAGCGTGACTCTGACCTGTTGAATGTGGTGTGGCTGGTAAAGCGCGCTCCGCATACTGCACAGTTGGACAGCTGGTCCTCTGAGTGGATCAGGAGATGTCGACCAAGAGATCCCGGTGAGCTGAGGGCTCTGCCACATACCGGACACATGTAGCTCTTGGCGCTCACCACAGCTGCAGTGTGCTGGAAAATGACCATTAGGTTGTTAGTGATAAATTATCCAGGTCCCTGCCCTGCTGGAGGCAAGCTCAACAGGCATGTTAAACCACTTAGTTCTGTCTCTTGGAACAGGACCACTTAACCACTAAAACTTCTGCCTGAGAACTCCATGACCAAGCTCAAGAAATTTGGGGTGTCATAGATTAAACAGCAAGGAGGAAACCTCCCAGAATTAGAGAAACAGGTCCAGAGCAGTT
The DNA here is from genome assembly GCA_035222435.1 of Microcambeva ribeirae. NCBI lineage: Eukaryota > Metazoa > Chordata > Actinopteri > Siluriformes > Trichomycteridae > Microcambeva > Microcambeva ribeirae. The sequence continues at coordinate 9,676 of JAYECN010915421.1, read as the reverse complement.
AGATCAGAAGAACTGGCCCTTCTTTTCAGCAGTGCATCTGAGGAGCTGCTTTTGCTGGGCAAAGCGTGACGGAACTAACAGAAGGCAGGATGCTGGTGAGGAAGTGCTCACTGCAATAGTAGCTGAAGATAGTGAGCTGGTGCAGACAAGTGGCCAATTCAGTATTGCTTCATTCCTCCTTTTGCAGACTTTGATGTGTTATGAAGAGATCCCTGACAACAAAACCTGCGAGATCCCAGCCCAGATTTCCGGCAACACCAGAATCATTGCAGAGAAAGAGCAGCTGCTGTCATGGGAAGGAACTGTGATAAAGTGGCAGAAAAAAGAACTGAGTGATGAGGAGGTCTCCTTATCTCACTGAATGACACAGAATTGCTTCCACTTTTAATCCAAAGGAACTGCCTGTCTCGGCCAGGAGCTGATGGCAGGGAGCGCCTTGGGACAGAGCTGTGTTCCCCACATGGCCACACAGTGCCTTGTTGCTTCCTTCTCCAGGACTCTCTTGACTATCTGCTGTAACCTTCACCTCCCAGCTGGAAGCTCAGTGACTGCAAAGACCAGAACAAAGTCACCCCATGCCCGCTGTCCCAGAATGTGTCTGGATCTGGGGTAGGCATTGAGGAGGCCAGGGCCTGAGATGTGGAACCATCCCTACCTGGTAGACGTGAGCAATGAGTTGCTCTCTGCTTCCGCACTCCAGCTGGCAGAGGGGACACTGTGACAGCCCCAGCATGGGGTCAGCATGCAAACTCTCAGGTGCCTACAGGGAGGGAAGACCATTGTTGGTGTAAGATACAGGTCCTGGCATGGCTACCCTACCCTCCTCAGCAGCTGTCAGCACTGTGTCCCAGGCTTGAATGGACTGTATGCTACACCCGGTTCTTCCGGAGGGTTTGCTGTCCTGGTAGTGAGGAAAATGGTCCAAAATGTCCTTCATGCAACCTCTGAGCAAAACTCCTGCAGTCGCAGGGAGGAAAAACAGAGGCTTCACAGCCTCCACTTGCACCTCGGCTCTTACAGTCTAATGGTTCTGGCTGGTAGGACCTGCTCTGTAGCAAAAGGGGAGGGGAAACAGGTCAGAGGAAGGAGCTGGAACAAAAGGCGCTGGGCACTTTCTGCAGGGTTGTCTTTGCAACCAGCCATGAGAGTAGCAGCTTGCCGCTGCTCTCTCCTGTTCCTGGCAGCCCGACAGCTCTCAATACCATTTCCTCTGTCAGAAGAGACTCTTTGGAGGTGGTGAGGGGGAACAAGAAGACAAGAAGTTTTGGTGGGGACAGGAGGGTGTTCAGATAGTACCATTCTCTCTCGCGGGCAGGCATGAGGTCACAGTGCCAGGGCACTTGCCTTGTTCTCTCTCACCGGTGGGGTGCCAGCCACGGGTTGGTCTGCACGCTCTAATTCCTTTTTCATGTTCACCACTGAGCTGTCCTCCTCTGACGTATGGGAGGAGACTTCATCCTGTGTTGTTTCTCCGTCATCACTGTCACCTGGAGCACACACAGCAACTGCTCCAAGCCCGCTCAGGCAGGAGCAGGGCCTGGCCCTGAGGAGGGGGACAGGGCAGCCCTCCGAGACCCCGCGGGCTGCGCTGCCCCAACCTGCCCCTCGGCATCCCCCCAGCCCGCTGCCGCAGAGCAGAACTCACTGCTGCTGGAGTCGTGATCTGGCAGCTGCTGCATGGCTGGTTTCTGTTCCCCAGGGGCCCTGGAAAAGTCGCTCTTCCTCATGGCTTGGCGGGCTTGCTGCTCCAGCCCCGCAAAGACCTGCTCCCCTGGTGGGCACAAGGACAGAGTCAGAGCCAGCCGCCCCCCGCCCAAAGGACCCCGGGCAGGGGCTGCTCCCACTCCTGGGCAGAGGCTCCGAGGCCACCCCTTCCACCACGCGCAGCAGTCTCTGCGCACGCCAGCCCCACGGCTCCAACCGGGCGCACCTGGGCGCGGGTCCCCAGGCCTCCGACAGTCACCCGTGAAACTGTTGGGCCTGGGGCTGCTCCTCGTGCCTCAGCACTCACAGCTGCCGCCTGCGAGCCCCATGTGTCCCCCGGCCGGAGCGGGCGGCCCTGCTGCCTGCCAGGAGTGCAGCGCAGGCGGGGACGCTGCGGGGTGACCACCGAGTCCCAAGCCAAGCACATTGCTATGAGGCGGCCAGTGGGCACTGCAGCTGGATGCTCTGCTCGGGACGGTCGGGGCAACCTAACTGTACCGAGGTCGAGCAAAGCACCGCTGCTGGTGCTTCCATGATTCACAAGCAAAGTTACACCAAGCTTTAAATACAGGCTCTATTTTTCTCTGTACTTTCTTGCTGTGCAACTACAGGGCAGAGTAAGTCTGTGTGCCTGCCTGAATTGCAGTCTTCAATAGCTTAAAATCATTACAGCTGCTAAGCTGAACTCTAAATATTCTCTGTTGGCATTTCCTGCTTATAATATTTGTCATGTTTCCTTGTCCTACAGTTCCACTAAAATCTTCTCAACCTTAATTAAATCATTGTGTAGCATTTGTTTGTGAAATTCTTCTTTAGTTATTTGGAACTTCCTCCTTAGGCAGCAAATAATTAATCAGATAAAATGCTACCTATGCTACTTCTAGTTATTTGGAGAAAGCAGATCATAGTTGTGCTCTTTAATTGGCTTAACGGACTGGACTATGTCCACTGGTGCAGACTGGTGGCCCAGCAGTAGTTGGATGGCTGTGGAGCAGCACAAACCTCAACCCTGCCTGACAGGCGATAGAGCCTGGGCTTTGCCAGTGCAGCAGGTATGCTTGGAGAGTCATAGATAAGGTATTCGGGACTGCTGTTTATAGCTCTTATTTTTCACAATGTGTATTTCTCCCTGCAGAGAGACAGACACACATGTATGTTTTCTCAAGAGACTTGCACTTAAGCAGTCTCTCCCACAGGGCTGGTGCCTCTCTCCTGCCTGAGGATGCGGATATGCTGCCCTGCAGAAAGCTCTCCCTGCTGCGGCCAGTGATTCCCACCAACATGACAGATAACTGGCTTCGCTAGCTTGCCCTGCCCTGGCTGGAATCACTGCAGCGACACTGCACACACCAAAGGAAAAGCTGCAGGGGAGTGAACCCAGACAGCTGAGATGGGTTTTGGGCACAGCTTACAGCCCACCTTGTTGGGAACAGCCAACAGTGATCGCTGACACAACTCAACAGCACAACAGGAGATGCCAAACAACTGCAAGAAAGCAATTATTTGAGCTTCCCTGGAAGAAAACTTACTGCAGCAATCTCCACTAGGGAAGATTTTCAGTTCCAAGGAATAACACTAAAAGCCAACCATTATTTTTCATATTAAAACAAACAAATGGCCTTTGTCTAGATGTAGTCATGACTTGCCTCTACCAATCAATAGGGTGGAAGTACTTGGGACAAAGTGCTAACGTTCCCAAAGTTCCAGCTTTCTGATTAAATTTATCAGCTAATTTGTAAGTTCTCACAAGCTACTCAAAGCATAAATACAAAAATATCAAGAAAAATGCCATACATTTTTCACATGTAACAAGTCAAAGCACAGCTTTCAGAACAAAACTGCATCTTTCAGCACAGAGACACAACTATCATCACTATAACCAGGGGACACCCTCTCGGCCCTTCGAGAGGACCAGTTTGGGACATCACCCCACAATGCTTTTTCCATCTTGCTGGTGCTTACCTTGCTGGCCCTGGCACTGCTGTAGAAAGCAACAATTTATTGGTCAGGTTTCAAAGACCTTCAGAAGTTTCACGGAGACTGTGGGAGAGAAGGTTGAGTTCCCAGTGTCCCCATGGAGGTTTCCAAAAGCATTTGAAGGCCTTCATCCTTCTTTCTTGGAAATGCAGGAGAGATTTCTGTGGGGGGCTTGGGAACACAATCCGCGTGGTGCCACGGGGCACACGACATCTTATCTGCCATGGACAGCAGCGTGTACCACCGTTATGGCTGCAACACACTTGCCCTCCCCAGGCTTCACTGAATGGAAGCTGGAGGCTATAGGGTCAGGATTTTATAAAGCAGAGACATTTCTCAGAGGAGGAGACTCCATTCCTATCCGTAAAATTAACATTAATCACAACAACTAAATAGCAATCAAGTCTGTCAACTGCCTTTCTGTATGACATAAACAAAACCAAGTTAATATTGATTCAGCACAGTGCAAAGAACTGTCAGCATAAAGTGAGAAATAAAAACTGTTAACTAAACCTCTATATCTAAAAGGCATCATGGGACTGAGGAAAAAAAAAAGGTGAAACTTTTTAAAACTCTACCTTTTGCTTAATATATATATATAGAGAGAGATTTTTTTTTTTTTTTTTTTTTTTTTTTTGTGTGTAGTAATCTAGTATTGTCTCCCAAAGAATCTAGGGAGGAGTGTTCCATTTGTCCGGTTATGGACTACTACTGTTTTAGGACACAGCTTTAATGCTCGATGGGTACAGGGTTACGTCTTTATTGTTTCTGCACACATATGCTCAGACACAAACACTTTACCCCCCTGTTACACTTACATTCACTTGCAATGGAATAAGAGAGGAAATAGATTTAAGATCACCACTATGAGTAAAGAATGCTATGTTCAATATTGAATTCACAGACTCTTCTCCAGAAGTTTCTTTATTAAATACAAAAAGGGCTGCAGACTGACTGCAGCACCAAAACAAGTCGCTGGATTTGTTTTACAAACAGCTAGAGATGTTGGACAGTGAAAGGTCACACGAAAGCCTCTGCTTTGTGCTCCAGTCCTCCTCTCAGTGTGGTGAATGAGTGGGATGCCAGGAGAGCAGCTGTGGAAGTAGGGGGCAGCCCTGCAGTACTGTGCAACAGGGGCAGTTATGACTGCTAGGATATGGTGATGAATCAGCTTGGCAGCCAGAAATCACTTTTCCTGAACCCTTCCCTTCTTGAACTGTGTGAATGCAGGACAAGTCTTGGGTGCTCTGGAAAACAAACAAACAAACAAACAGCCCCCACCTCAAAACCTGCAAAACAAAATCAAAAGAGACTACTTCATTCCCCTGTCTTTCTTCCTAAACAGAAAGGTTTCTCAGAGATGAGCCCCTTCCTCCCCTTCTTGTACATCAATGTAAAGTCCCTGTTCATGTAGGTCTTCTCTGGGTTCCTTTCCTGGACCTGAAATCTGCCAGTCTTTCCACCACTGTGGATCTAGTCCACCTGCCCCATGGCTATTCTGGGTTGTCCACACTGCTGCAGTGGTTACTGAAATGAAAAACAACAATTGAAAAAGTTAACAACCACAGCCCACAGTGCACTGAAAGAACAAAGGAATATGATGTAAGTAACAATTCCTGCTTAGTTTTGAATGATGGGTGCCACTTCTTGCAAGGTGTTTTCTCCTCAAGCTGTGGATGAGAAGGACAGCAGAATTCAAGGAACACTGAAGAGTAGAGGGTATGTGTAGATGAGACGGAGAGGGAAAGAGATGCAGGATTAATTGGATATTGGGACATGATAAGTAGCTAGGAAGTGGTAATTAATTTGACTAACAAAGCTGTTTCTAAGAGTTCTGAAGTAAGCGTCACTTGTAAAGGGTACAATCCACAAAGAGAAGAGCAGCTCATGGGACAGCAGTGAGAGAAGTGGAAAAATAAGAAAAATCCTGCAGCAAAAGTTTTGTCAAGCACGAGAACAGTGGACTCGTCCAAAGCTGACGGAATGATAGTGCAGCAGCGGATGGGCTTGAATGCAAGATTACATGATTTGCTCAGGGAGATCTTATACTTTAAAGAGAGACCAAATTGAATTAACGAGACATCTCCATATGAACAAGAAAACTGCATTGTATTTTCCAATTCAATAAGCCGCAGGAAGTGCAGTAAGTACATTCCATTATGACAGTTTTATTTATTATCACTTGTTTGGGTGAAAATGTTGCTTTGCCGCATGGTGCACAAAAAAAGTGAAATTATTAAGAGCCAGCTACAAGCTGCAGCCCTGCCAAAGGGGAAACAGCTGCAGCCAGAAGGACAGAAGCCCTGGCCATTGTGCAAAATGAGACTTTTGCAGTAACAGTAGCTTTTGTGGTTGTTTCTGTCTAATTTTCAATTTCCTCCCACTTCACCTTCCGTTTCAAACCATTTGACTTGTAACCATACAATTCCCAGCCAGTCACTTTGCATGCCAAACAAAGTGCTTCTACGCTAATTGGGGACAGCAAACCATGTTGTTCTGAGAGCAAGGTTAAATGAGGGGCATGCCAAGCCTGGAAGATAACAAGGAGTGGCACCAAGCAAGCCAGGGAGAGCTCTGCAGCTGTTGCCTGCCCTAGTGAATCTGAGAAGGATGATAATGTGGAGCGGCCAAGCAAGGAAGTAGGCACAATCCTCCCACAAATTTGTCCCATTAGTCATTCACAGCAGTATTCATGCGATTCCAAAAAGCAGTTCCTCAGCCCCAAAGCCTGCCAAATTAGATCTCAATTGCAGACAACTGCATAAAAAACTGCATACCTGCTGTCCCTTTCATTTTGCTCCTCCCAAACTTTTTCAGTCCCTGTGGAGAAGTGTCAGCAAGGTGCTTGCTATCTCTCAGCCTGATTTCTCATGCTGCTGGCTCACCCAGTTCTTGGAGCTGGTGCTCTCTCTGGTTATCCTTGTCATTCACCAGTGCACTGCATGGCATTTCTGGGCTCTCCAGATATGCAGCAGGCTAGGTAACAGAGAAGTCTCAATGATTTGGTGGTGTTCATCACAAGACAAACAAGTTTTGCATCGCAAGGTAGAGACATCATCATTGGCATTTGCCTTGTATCTCTCAGTCCCTTTATCTTCTTGTGGTTCTGCTTGCTGTTCCTGGTGTCTCCTATAAAGTATAGCTGTTCTGAGAGCTAATGTTTTGCATTTCAAGGAGGTGAATTGGTCCCAGACCTTCTCTCTCTAAGGCTTATCAGATATCATACCTCAGCCTCATGCCTGCTGGTAGCATGTCTGTCAGTCAGTCTCCCCTGAGAGCAAAACTGGTGATGCGATCACTTTCGTTGCAGGTATTAAAGACAATGTCCGCTGTGAAAACAGTGCACAGCTGAACTCCATAGTAGGCATAGCTCTGTGCTGGCTTCTGAGGAACATAACCCTAATGCAGTGGAGTGCAGAAGGGCAGAGAGACCACCTGAACACTATGGAAAATCTACCCACACCATTACAACTGCTGTGTCCCTTGGTTTCCATACATCCACAGGGCAGAATACATCTACAAAGGGCAGAAAGCGCAAGAGCTGCTGCATGTAAGTCTAACCTAAACAGAAGCAAGTAGTATCTGTGCTCTCTTGGAAGCAAGTATGTGTGGATGCAAGATGTGTTACTGGCACGGTAGAAGAAAACACAGAAAATACCACATTTCTCTAATGAAGACAATTCCAAAGTCTTTAATGTACAGCGGGCAAATCAAAGCCACACTGTGCCTAAGTTGAACCCAGCACAGAAAAGCAGGAACTGGGGAGCACAAGTCACAGTGCAGCTGCTGAAAGTCACCCTCCATTCCCTTACACCAGCCACCAAGGGAAGCTGTGTCAGCCCTCCCATGCACAGCACCAGCAGCCCAGCAGGCTTTCAAATCCCGGAGAGGTCATTCTCCCCAGTATGAAATCCCAAATCCCAGCCAGAAGTAATTTCCCACATTATGTTTGCTGAGTGTGCAGAAAATAGCATGCAGATTTTTGCTGCCATATCCATACATACAGACAGCACAAACAGAGACATGCAAGGCAGCAGCGATGAGAGGCACTGCAAGGGCTGCGGCACTCAGCTCCCAGTACCCAGGACAGCTACGACATTCCAGCAACCCTAACGCCCCCTCATCTCGCCAGCTGTGCATCCCCCACAGCAGGAACTTGCTGTCCGCTTTCCAGCCTTGGCTCCAGCCATGTCTCTAGCCACAGGGCCAGGTCTATACAAGACCATACGACCAGTCCCTGCTGCCGGTTCTCCCCTGCCACAGCCAATCAAGCAGCCGCTGCAGATGTGCTGTTCCCACCCTACAGCCCGACACCCAAGCATCTGTCCCCTGCTCCACTAGTGCCTCGCTGTCGCTTGCCCACACCAAGCACTCATGAACACTGCCGGCAGCTGCTCCGCTCCAGGACAAACACCGCGGCCTCGACGTTGCTGCAGAAACAGAGGACTGTGCTCTCAGCTGAGGCCAGGCACAATCTGATGGACAGCACTTACCTGCCCTCTGACTTTCAGCCAGTGCCCATTGCCTGCAAGGGAAGGGCAGGTGGCTCCGTGCACCACAGCTGGCAGGAAATCAGGGACAGTGAGAGCACATGGCATGTCTGAGCTCAGAGAGCTGAGCCTGTGCCAGGACAGACATGAGGACCCAGGACCCCCGGCTCATCTCTCCCAGCGCTTCCAGTGCTTCCAAAGGCACATTTCTTGGAGCACGAGCTTGAACCGGGACAGTGCGGTGCAGAGCCTGGCTGCAGCCTACGTGCAGACACAGACAAGTTCTGCACGCTGCCCCGCCAGGCGCAGCGGCTCCTGGCTGCAGCTCGACCACTCTTCCTGCAGGCGCAGCTCAAACAGGAGCAGCTGTGCCCGCAAGCACAGCGCTCTGTGCAACCCCGTGCGCACCCAAGCCCTGGCATGCTGGCACCCGGTGCCGTGCAGGGGATACTCACAGTGAACTTTGTTGGGAGTGGTCTGTTTCCGACGGGACATGATTCCCGGGCCTGCAGCACAGCGCCACAGCCCCGGCGGCAGAGGGTGGCCTGAGCGGACAGAAGAGAAGAGCTGGTTGCCAGCACCACTGCTCCGGGGCCTCAGCCGTGCAGGGCTGCTTCTGCCCGCAGCCTCACCACGGCCGCGCTGGTGGCCACGCAGACCACACCAGGTGCCAAGGGAGGAACGGGCCAGTCCCACAGACTCACATCGAGCTGCAGATCAGGGTGCAGCCCCATGTTGGGCCCAGGGGAACCATGGAAGGACACGTGAGGGAGCAGGATGATGGCGAGGATGCATGGACCGTTCGGCCCTTGGAGGGTGATGGGGATGCCCCGCCCTCACAGGAGGGGACCACAGACACCCCAATCCTCACATGAGGGGAACATGGACACCCCGATCCTTGCACAGGGAGGACACAGTGATCCCTCGTGCAGGGACCAGGACAGACATGAGGACACACTGCAGCACCGGGAGCAGGGCGAACCTGTGCGCTCCACGGGAACGTGGCTCTCCATCCTGACGGCTGGAGCAGGGAGCATCCGGCAGGGGCAAAAGCAGAGCTAAACGCCGCCTGCCCGAGGCGGACACACGAACACAGGCATCCAGCCCGCACCATGGACACACAGACACAGGGATCCAGCCCGCGGCACAGACACACGGACACGGGGAGCCAGCGCGGACACACGGACGGGACGCGGCAGCAGCGTGCGGACCCAGCGCGGAGCGCGGCACCCCGGGCCGAGCGGATCCCGCTCCCCGGGGACGGTGCCGCCTGGACAGACAGAACGACAGCCCGAGCGGCGCGGCCGCTGGCCGAGGCCAGGGCCCCATCCCGCCCCTCGCGCGGGCCCCGGCCCTGCCCTGCCCTGCCCTGCCCTGCCCCCGGCCGCCGCGGCCCGTCCCGCCTTACCAGCTGCGCCGGGAGCCGCAGACAGACAAAGGACCGGGGACAGACAGACGGGGAAGATGGCGGCGCCGCCAGAGCGCGCTGCGCGGGCACGGCGCGG
>JAYECN010915420.1:0-94075 GCA_035222435.1 Microcambeva ribeirae | reverse complement strand
CTGGAAGAGGCTGCCCAGGGAGGTTGTGGAGTCTCCTGCTCTGGAGATCTTCCAAACCCGCTTGGACGCAGTCCTGAGCCACACGCTGTAGGTGACCCTGTGTGTGCAGGGGGGTTGGACTAGATGGTCTCTAAAGGTCCCTTCCAACCTTAAGCATTCTAGGATTCTGCGTTTCTGTCTTGGAAATGTGTGGCACAATTCTGGCTGATTCTGATGCTCATGTCCCTCCATTAAACTGCTTCTCCTCCTATTATCAACTGCATTCTCTTCTATCTTTTTATGAGGGCAATGGGTGTAACTTTGTCTTCAGCATACTTTGTTTCAAAAATGCCCAATTGTGTTCTCTTCCTTATGTTGCAGAAATCTAGCATAGTTTTACAATTTTAGCCAAAATAATCACATGCTGATAAACAGAGACCTGAACAGCATCATTGATGAATAACCCTAGTGTGGAATCTTCCCCTAAATGGGAAGTGCTCCAACAAGTGGGGGTAGGTTAAAAATCATAAAATGAATTATAAATGGGAGCTTCTAGCAAGCCCTTCAGTAATGTGCTGTGCTGGTAAACACAAGATGTTACCATAAGTGCTTGCAGGGATTGATACGTGAAGTTTTTGCTGTAAACGTTGTGATGTTTGGCTGCTAAGTTCCCAATCTGTCAGTGGCGCTCAAGGTTCAAATACATTCAGTGAGATGTAGAATCCAAGCTGGGAGGGGTCCTTCTAGAAGTATAACCACTAGTACCAGAGCAAGGATAGCTCTTTCCCAGAAAGTGTTCCTTGTGATAGGCAGTGTCGTATTTCCACAGAGGCAAAAGCAAAGGAACTGCTGAGTAGGTTCTTTATTCTTCGTTCCTTGATGACCAAGGGATGAGAATGGACTTTCTGGAAGATATTTGTTAACCAGTCAACTGTATATAGAAATGAGTGGGTGAAGTTCTCTTTTTCTTATTTTTTTTTTTATTTTTTTTTTTTTCCTTTAACTGCAGGTGTTAGAGCAGAGGAGATGATCTAATGGTCCCCTCTGGCCCTAAGGCAAAGTGCAGCCTCCATTTGACAGTATTCATGGAGCTCTTGCAAACCCTTTTTACCCGGCCTTTGGGGAAGGAGGTTCCTAATGGGGAAGGATCTTATAGAGAAGTGTTTGCCAGTAGAAATATTTGCTGTTGGCAGTTCATTTTCTTTTTCTTTTTTTTTTGTGAGGGGGAGGGGAGGATTGCCAAGGTTTTCATTTGAAATGTCTTTTACATCTTCATTAAAGATGCCTGTGGCAACACTCAGGCATGTCTTTGTCTATTTTGCCCTAGAAAAAAATAAATAGCACTTTCTTTTCTCAAGGCAAAGAAACAAGAGTTCACATTATTTCATAGCAGAGTAAATCTGATCTCATATTTGTTTGTCTCGGGCTAAAAAAAAAAAAAAGAGGGGGAATATGACAAGCATCTGTTGCATGTCACCTTTTTTGAAGCAATGCTTTCCAACTTTGCCAAATTCATCCATATCTTGGATAAACTCTGAGATTTAGCAGATGAGTTGTTGTACTTTTGTAGGGTCTGGCTCACCTGAGGGGCCTGTGGACTGCTTGCTTTTAGAAATCATGGTCATTATTTAAAAACAGGTCTAGAGACACTTATAAAAGTAGCACAGTTTAATGGTGTGATTTGTAACCATGGATAAGTCATCAAATATACAACCTGCCAGACAAGCAAGGTATTAGACAGTCCATTGTACAGGTTATTCACCGTCGCCAGCTGGCTCTGTATCCCTAAGGCAATCTGGAAAACTTAAGATGGCTCCTGGGTAGGAACACTGACATGCAAAACATTTGCAAGCCTCTTGCCCAGTTCGAACCACTTAAAATTTAGAAATGATCATACCTTTTTGGCGACTACTTCGCTGATGACCCACTCCATTGGTGACACTCCTCTGGGAGCGGGCGGTGCGAGGGCCTGTGCTGGGTCCCGCGGTCTGTCACAGCGCCGGCCCTGCCGCACACGGGTGCTGCTGGGTGGCACCCAGGAAGGATGCAGAGCACGCTCCGGCCTCTTGGGCTTACAATAGCTGCAGCATCCAGAGGCCACCCTATGTAGCGAGCTCATTAGTTTCTTGATTGCCTCCTGCACAGGCTGTTGGAAATACTTAAAGTGCAAGTTCAAAAGGGAAGGTAAAGCATCATATTTTGATTTTGCTCTTTCAGTCATGCAAAACAAGCAGGGAACCTGCTGAGTTTGGAAGCTAACATTTTTAAAGGCTAGGCATGTCCTCACTGTGGGTCTGTTGCGGCTCAGCTTCACGGTGCACTTCAACTGCAGCCTCCAGTGGTCAGAGGCTTAAAGAAAATAGTGAAGACATCCAAAGACCTTTGGGTATTTTTCGACCTGAGATATTTTTCTATTTAGATCTCCTGTAGCCCCCAGCAGATGTTTATCTTTCCCTAGGAATGTCAGGGAGACATCTGCAGAATTCTTGGGATGTTCAGTTCCGCATACAGCAGTGAAGGAAAACATATGATGTTGGTCATGTTTTGTCATATTTCTCCTCTTATGTCTTCTCTCTTTTTGGTTTAGAATGAGTCCTATTGCTCAGCCGCCTCTTGTGAGTCAGTATAGTGGGATCATTTATCTGTATTTTACTTTGGTAACTTTAAGGAATCTGTAGATCCTGGCATTCAGCAGCACTTCACATTATCTTTCTGCTTCACCAATGAGAAGTTCCTTTCTAGTCTGTTTACTCCTTACCACGTTATTTCATTTTAGCTGCAGTTTCCCAGCTTCTCATTAGAGGATGTTTCTGGCTGAAGGGTACAGTCCTTCTACAACAAAGTTAAGAAGTTTTCCTGTGCAAGACATTTTACAGAGGCAACATCTCTGTTTTCTGGGGTTATATTCAGTGGCAGCTGGCAGTTTCAGTCATGGTAGGCCATTTAAATCTAAGTCTACACAAACTGTTATGTTTCTTAACTGCAGCCAAACATCTTTAAAAATAGTGCAAAGTAAAATTCACCCCATCCTTTGAAAAACAAACCCATTTATAAAATTCTTTCTAATCTTATTCGGACCACATAGCCAATCTTGCAACACTAAAGAGTTTGTAAGTTATTGATTAGTGATAATTGCAGACAATAACTAGTACAAAGAACGTTCTGTAGGGATCTGTTTTATCTTCATTGTTTTGTTCCCTTGCATGGTTTTAGAGGAGGAGGGTTGTGTTATTAATGGCTGTCCAGTCTAGCTCAACCTTTTCCTGTGCTTTGCTGTCTCCACAGCTGAGTTCAAAGACTCTGTGATCCCTACTGCTTCGTGCCTAAAGTCTCTTAGCTGTGAATAGCTACGATTTTTTGGTTTTATTCTCAACAGACTATCTTCCAGTAAGAGAGTATTAATCCCTTCCACCCCTTTTACAGTGTGCTGCATTCCCTCTATCTCTAGAAGAAAACATTTGAATAGACTGAGTTTAGGATTAGTGCAAGTGTTTGCACTGTAGTGCAAGATATTTCACAGAACTCTGTCATATTAACGCATCCTGCCAGCGTTACCCTGTGGAACTGAGCTGTGGCCGCAGGCGCCCTTGGCGGTGGAGCAGCTTTGCGGGCCGTTCAGCAGCGGGAAGCGCTGAGCCCCGTCTGAGCGGCGCCCGAGGGGCACCGTGACCAGCCGCCCTCACGGGGTGGTGGCTCCGGCTGCAGTCCTGTCCGTCGTGGGCTATCCTGGCACGTTAAAGCAGGCTACAGCCCTGTTTACTTTCTGGCTCCCTTTTCTCATTAAAGAAGATGCAATCTATGCTAGTGGCATGAGATTAAATACTTTTGTGTAAATGTTTTCCAAGTGGGATTACTCATTACTAATTAGACCATTCTGAAGGCAAATACAAACAACATGTGTCAGCAAAAGCTTTGTTATTAAGGAATTCAGTCCACAAATCACAAAATGACTCACAGAGCACCTGACAGACTCTCTGGCTTCTCTGTTTCTTTTTTGCTCTTCACTAATGATTAAATTGTCTTCTGGGGCGTATATCCTCTAGTTCTGGGCCTGATGGCTGGTGTTATGCCATGGGCTCACCAGGATGGTGTCCCATAACCTGGTGGCAAGACCCCCTGAGTAACTGTTCTGTTCAAGAGTATCAGGAGAGAAGAAATGGAGCAGATGACATCCAGTTGATGGGAACAGAGCTAGAGCTCCCCCAGGGACACCTGAATGAAGTGCTGGGGTGGCCTGGGGCTCTGCGTTGCCTTTCACGGCAGAGGGACGGTGCGGGACGTCTTCCTGTTTAGCTGCTGTTGCTTTATTCTCACTGTGCAGCAAAGAGTGGTTTTAACTTTCCCAAGAATACTTTGCATGGACACACATCCCTGTAGTAATGGATTTTTACACTCTTTTGGGATGGAAGTTATATAAGTAATTGCAAATAATCTTGTCTGTAGTGTTTGAAGCAACTCAACTGTGTTTTCCACCAAACGAGGCTGTTATGGTCTGTGATACCTTCCTGCCTCAGGTCTCTGAAATCACAGCCGAATCCCTTTTATGAGGCCCAGGGGAAGGTCGAAGGTTATGTTCCTCGCTTTCTTTTGTAAATATGTTACAGTGCATTTCAGCTAGAATCCAGCTCCTTTCACAGCTGCTTGTCAAGTCAGTTCTTTAGCCTTTCATATGATTTAGATCACTCGATACCCTGGGCTTTTGTAGTATTTGAATAGGAAGACTAACGTTCATAAAGGTATAGATTTTAAAAAGCACTGTGTGTTCCCCCCCTGCCACTGGATGGCTAAAACAGTGTTTCATTTCCTTTTTAAGATCTGATATGTGCAAAAAGAAAAAAAAAAAAAAAAAAAATCTAATCCACTTAAAAAAAAAAAGGCATTATTATGCTTAAGTGATAATCACATCAAATAATTCTTTCACTATTTAGTTTATAGCAAAATGCACCAAATTTTGACATTCCTTTCCAAGTCAAATGAAGCGACGGTGCAGGTAGGTATGTTGTGGTAAGCTGTGTCCATTTCACGGAATTATGTGACTGATTCTTTTCACTGCTTGAGACCTTTATGTTCTCCCTTCTGTTAAGGGACTGTCCCCTCTAGGAGAGCTCCCTCAGAGCTAATTGGTGCACCAGCCACCAGACCTTATAGAGACTGACAAAATAACCCCTGAGTAACTTTATCATTCTGTTTTTGGAACAAACTTCTATTTTGAGGAGGTGAGGAATTTTGTTTTATAACTTCCATTTTTTTTTTTTAGTGCAAAACATTGCTTCCACAAATTCCACATTTTATGTAGAGCAACAAGTTAATGTGCCCCTCTGACATGTATCATGCCCTATTCCAATATATTACCCCTCACCACCGTAACTTAATATGTCTCTTCTGACATATTACGCCCCTGCCACTATTGCTTTTTTTATGATGGTCCACTTGATAGAAAGCTCCCTAATGGCATCCCCCTGTTGATCTGCAGCTACTTGACATCCTTCAGATGTGCCCTGCACGTTTGCTATGGCTGCTTGAAGGTCTTCAACTCTTGGGCCAAATTCAGAAGTTTACAGAGATAAATGAATTTTTCTAGAGGCAAAAATACCAAGTTGATGGTTTTGCCATTTGTAAAATGGAGGAGAAGAGGAGGACACACTGAAGAGCACCATGGCACTGCTTGTAAGGTATTTAGGAATGTTTGCAGGGATGATCTAAGGCTCGGGTGCTTTGCTGGGTTTATCTAGGAAACCTGAATTAGGACCCTAATTCAGATCTGCAGCTGAAGCTGACAGCTGGTGAAAGGGAGTGAAAAAGCTCTGGGGTTTTGGCCCATGCTCAGCTCCTTTATAGTGAAAGCTTCTAAGCATCTGAGCTTAAAAATGCAGAGTGCCCTTGAGTAGTACATGTTTATTCTTGATTCTTACATCTTTCATTTTCTTGCCAGGAGGGTAGGTGGATTTGCTGTGCTGAGGAAAGATGACTAAACTTGGCCTGAAACTTAACAAATTGTATACTCTTTGCCTATAATTATTAAACCACAGATTAGCAGATCTATCTTTAAATCAGGAGCAACCCTGAGAGTCTGCTCTCTGTGCTAGGAGAAGACATGAGTAGGTGATGGAGCAGAGCTCTTCATCAGGCAGCTCTGAGGGGCTCATCTTCCCTCTTGTTCATCTATTAATGGTCTATTTTCTACTCGGGCCGGAGTTTAGGTTGCTTTTTTTAATAAGGCTGAGACCTTTTGTTAAGGTCTCCCTATGTTCCCATACAGCAGTGACCAGATCTCCTTCTATAAAATGTTTCTTTTTCTCCTCTTTCCTCTTCAGAATCAGTTTTCCTATTTTATGGCTTGCTCAGTTTATCTGTGTCTTTTTTTCTTCTATGGAGCCACAGCAAATCCTGTAGCATTTTCCTGGACGGGTATAACTCCCTATTGCCCTGCAACTTGATTTGTTGGTAATAGCAAGATGAATTCTCTCTACAATTCAGTATGGTGCTTTTTTACATATTTATTTAATTTTTTGTGTTCTCTGGCATTCCTAATCAGCTTCCATCTGGAGATTTTTAATTGGGAAGATAGAGGTGGCAAACTTTTCCAGTTAATTATAGCATGACAGCAGAATAAAAATAGGGTATCAAGTGTGTTATATCTGCTAGTGTTGCTAATGCTTGTAGTCCGGCTCTGTGTTTTCAACCACTTTATGGGAATAAGAAGGGGAACAATCCCTTAAAGGAGAAGTAATAGCCAGAACTCGGCTAACAACGGTGGTCCGGGCCAGAGGCCGAGGCCTGTGCAGCCCCGTGCCCGGCCGCCGCGGGAGCCGCAGCGAGGGCAGCGCGACGTGGCCAGTCCCGCCATCGCCACCTCGTCCCTCTGTAGCTTCCCTGTATCAGCAGCAGGGTCTCTATTGCTGCCTTTATGACATTCCTTTCTAAGTCAAATGAAGCGACGGTGCAGGTAGTTATGTTGTGGTAAGCTGTGTCCGTTTCACGGAATTATGTGACTGATTCTTTTCACTGCTTGAGACCTTTATGTTCTCCCTTCTGTTAAGGGACTGTCCCCTCTAGGAGAGCTCCCTCAGAGCTAATTGGTGCCCGGGGCCTGATTGAGACACTTGTTAGTGCAGTTGCTCTGACTCAATGAATCTTTGTGTGTGATACAAGGCCGGCCCGGTCTCGGGCTCTTTATTCCCCTTTCTGCTTGCAGTTATTAGGAATGCACTTACTGACTTAAGAGTTAACAATTTTTTTACAGGATCTGTATGCTATGCATGTACTACATCATAGACAGAACATGTTTTAATTGTAATTCTAATTGCTCAGTGCATAAATACTTGTTTTAGCTGACTAAATCCTAGTCAAACCTTCATCTTGGTATGCTTATGGTTGATTTCTAATGTACATTCCTGTGGATTTTGTAAGGCCGTCCCTTGGGTGTGTTGAGCATCCAAGCATCCTTGCAGACAGTTACTGTGAATGTATAGCTATAATTCAAGTGAATCATCATTCCCCATGTTAAAATTTTACAGCAAGATATTTAGTCAAATACAAATGCAAGAAATCTGTATGGGGATCAGAATAAAAGCAACATACATTTGTTATGCAAAGAAGAAAACTGTCTTAGAGGCAGTTAACTTAGATTTAATAAGTCCATAGCTGGACAGTGTATTTGCAAGTTAAATCCTGTGCTACTGTCAAAAAACTCAGGGCCTGATTCACTGTCAGCCAAGACCCTGAGATAGGAAGGTTGGTCTGAGCAATCGCTTGCAGGATCTGCTGTGTTTGAGTCTTTGCTGCAGTTGCAGAAGAGATGTTGTGTCCCAGCCATGCAGGCCCCTGACCTAGGTAGCGAGAGGGTGCATCGACTCAGCGTCACAACTGTGGCTGTCTAGAAGCTCCAGCTATCAACAAAACCCATATTTATTCCTGCAGACATCCAGCTGCCCTTTCTCAGCCTGAATCCTCAGTCTTGTACTATGGAATCAATCATGTAACTGTTAATCCCAGAATATGCCTGGAAGTGCTATGTCATCAAGAGATGTGTTAAGTAATCCATGGAAATGTTTTGAACTTAGATAAACTCCATCTGTGAAAAGTTGTATTTGGGCTATATAGCAAGGAAGGCATTGAATGCCTGTTCACTGCGGGGGGGGGAAAAAGTCCCCCCTCAAATATCATCTGAGCTGGTGATGCTTATTGTCCTCTCAGAAATACAAAACAGAACAGAAAATTCACCTCCCCATATTATAGCGCCTAAGGGCCTCAGAAAAAACACAAGTAATGTAAAGGAGGGAAAAATTCCTTAAAGCTGAATTTCATGTCTGGAAAGCTGGCTACTTCCTCCCAGACTGCAGCTGTTTTATTCTCTTGTTCTTGTTTGTCACCTCTTCAGCCTCTTTCTTTCTGTATTGTGCTGGTTCAGTGACCAGAGCCCCCTTGCTCAGCTCAGAGTGTTTGTACATGCTTGTTGCCGCTAACGCGAGTAACTGCGTGGAGCCCGCGCTCCTGCATTCCCCTCGCCTGCGCGGAATTCAACCACGTCGTTCCCTGGGGCAGGATGACTGCCCGGGTCGCTGGGACGCACTGAGCGCCCTTCGCTGCCGCTTGGAGGAGACGTGAATCGCTTGGAAGCCCTTGCAGCTGAAGTACAGAGCTCTCTGTGTCCTGCTTTATTTTTTTTATGACTTTAGAGCAGCTTAGACTTGTTAACTAGTCACACTGTAACTCTTTATCCCACTCTTTTTCCCATGCATGCTACAAACAAAGAAAATCCTGTTAAAATATTACTTATGCTCAGGGAAATTTAGTACAGTACTGTGTATGTAGATTTAAGAGTGATATTTCTAATGTAATAATACAACTTGCAGCTTCTGTAACTGCTTTTAGCAGAGGATTTTACATATAGTTTTCTCAATACGACTAAGGTTTGTCTCTTGCCAGCATAAGTCTGTTGAGAAAAAGTTCATTCGCCTTTGGCAGAGCAAGGGACTGAAATGCAGAAGAGAGAATAGCAGTAGATCTGTGGCCAAGCCTGACAGATATCTGTTCTCTCATTTCCACGCTGTGCAACTAGCTATGGTGCCTGGCTCTGCTTTGCCTTTCCAAAGCATCTAAAACATGTGCATTTATTATTTTTTCCTTCTGTAATTCTACTATATATGTTTATCTTCTAACCCAAACAGGCTGTTTTTCCAAGAACTTTCCCCTTTGTTTTAGGCCAAGCGACCAACGGTTGGTTTCTGTTATGTTCGGTCAGGTGGTGCCGATGCTCCCACTGGGAATGACCTGATGCTCCCACTGGGAATGACCTCGTGCACCTGCGGGCAGCCCGTGGTGAGCGCTGCCGTCGAGACCGGCTCCGTTAACCCAGGAAGCCGAGGAGCTTGGCCAGGGACGTGCTTTGAGGAGGCTGCTTCTGCACAGGTGGTTTTCTGGGGTGCACCTAGGCCGAAGGGGTTACCCAGACAATCTTATAGCAGTGTGCTACTAGCATCAAGTTTCTGTATTACACAGACTAAATCCTGGCTGCCTTGTTTCAAGGGATTAGAAATTAGTCCAGACTGAAAAGAGTGCGGCTGGAAGCAGAACTCAGCCCTAGCGCTTACTGTGTTTCTCCTGTACAGTGAGACTAAAGTTGTGTAATCTCAAAGACAATTTTAGACTCTTTTGTAGTCAAGAACACAGTAAGTTATGTTTTACCTGTCTGTCTCTGGAGAAGAAAAGCTTTAATTAGGTCCCACTTTAATTATGTCCCATTTATACAGTACCTGAATGCGTTATGAGAGTGTGACACTTGCTACCTGCCTGCCTTCTGGGAAGGTTTAGATGATGAATGCCATATAAAGTTCTGAGTACTATTATTAAAAGAGTATGTGAAACAAATTTCTTAATATATACATTGTTATAATAATTGTTGAGTTGTGGTGAAAAAAATGAGCAATTAAGATATGGTCTGGAAATTTTTTTCTGACATGATTTCTATGTTCATGTAATACTTCCCCTAAACCAGCAGGATGCTGTGTAGGCCAAGAAGATTTGTTACTGGAATTGGTCTCCTGGATCACAAGTCAGTGTCATTGGCAAAAACACCCTGCACTGCTGTTCTGTGCTCTTACAATATATGGTTTAAAAAAACCACAATCTTTGTAGGTTGCCTTAATAAGGCTAATGAAGACATCATAGTTTCTTATTTATTGAAAATATCGTCCTCAAAGTGACCTTCTGAGCATGAATCTAGTACAAGCTCTGAGTCCTGATGCCCAACAGATTTACAGGAAATGGAGTAAGCAAAACACTCTGCTTTGCTGGAGGTCCTTGGACTCCCTTGCTGAACATCCTTTCATCCTACTCTCTGTAGCTGTAGGTGTAATAGAAATTTAAGGTGCTACAAGGTAATAAGCAGCTGTGGACTTTTTTTGTCTACCCTGACTTCTGCAACTGTAAATGCACTGTTGCTCACTTAATTCTTAGTGAGAAAACCTCAGTGAGAATAGCAATAGATGTTTTAAAAATCTTTTTAAACAAGTACGGAGGGTTGTGGGATACTATATGTTTTCTACCAAGGAAGAACAATACTTTGATAGTTCTTGTTTTTCTCCTTAGAATTTTTATGCATCCTCTTAAATTTGTTTTTAAGTTGTCACAGCTTGACGTGTGAATCTGTTTGGTTAGAAGGTAAGCCAGCATGCAGCAACCGAAAATGACATTTGTCACGATGCATCAAAGTAAATGTTGTTCACTTGAAGATGACGCATCTCTCCAGCAGACTGACTCCCCTGAAGGTGAATGTGCATCTGCACAAGATGGGTTATTTGGATTGTTTTTGTGCCTCCCTGTTTCCTTTTCCCCTCCGGTAAGTTATGTTGTCCAGACCTGTTTGTAGTCAATTAGATTATCTCACAACCTTTGGTATCCTCTACATGTTCCTAATCCTCTGCCTT
The DNA here is from genome assembly GCA_035222435.1 of Microcambeva ribeirae. NCBI lineage: Eukaryota > Metazoa > Chordata > Actinopteri > Siluriformes > Trichomycteridae > Microcambeva > Microcambeva ribeirae. The sequence continues at coordinate 83,168 of JAYECN010915420.1, read as the reverse complement.
CTGCCCTGAAAACATGAACTCTCAGACATGCCCTCACTAAAGAAAGGTCTGAGGGTGCAAATTTTTCATATCCATTCTGTTTGGTCTTAGCTTCTCTTCATGGGCAGGTTAACACCTTCTCTGACAGCAGCTATTTGTGTGGCATATGGTTGCAGCAATTCTCAATAAATTCATGGTTTAAATAAATACCTCTTTCCTGATGTGATGGCACAAAAAAAAAAAAAAAAAAAAAAATTCCAGGGAAGAATTGAGAGGTGATGCTAATAAGTTCATTGGCACCAATACTACAGTAAGTTTTTAAATTGACATTAATGCCAAATAATGTCATTTTGTGTCTAGCCAGGTATGCCAGGGTATGAATTTGATCTTAGATACAAACTGTGGCGGTTTTCTATACATTCCTTTATTTACAGGAACTCAACTTTGCTATTTTGAAGTGTAAGATGCATCAATACCTGGTCACTTTGCTTCTGTTAAACGTGTTTCCTGTGTGCATTAGTGCAATGTAACTCAGTGGTGCCATGCACTAGAACTGTTGGTGCCGAGACCGTGGTGTTCGGGGAAGCTGTGCAGGACCTTTCTGCAGATGTGCCCGGTGGGTGAGCAAAGTTGGGCCCTACAGAACGTAGGTCCTTCATGAGCGAAGGCTGCAGAACCAGGTTTCAAAAGAAGCTCAGAGGAGGAAATGTCTTACCATGAATATCCTTCCCCACACACCACAGCATGGAGAAGTTGTCTGTGCTGTGCTTTCGGGTGATGCCTAGAAAAATATTGCAGGCTGGTGGGCCGTAAAGCTGCTCTTACCCTATACTTACCTTCTCAGGTTTGAAAGTCTTTAAGAATGTGAGAGAGGAGGCAGAAAGGGATGTAAAATGTACAGAAGCATTAATCCCACTTCCCTGAGCACAAAGGCTGGGATTTTGCTGTCCTCCTGCCTGTCCAGCTCAGTTAGTGCCAGGGAGAACTGGATCATCAAGTACCTGTCTCCACAGTGCTTCAACTGGGCAATCTCTGGGTAAAAAATAAAATGGAATGATCAGTCCTGTCACCTAGCTCTAAAAAGCCTGTAATAAGCCTTTTTTTTAATGCTTCCACCTTCTGGTTTCTGGCATACTGGCCAGATGACACGTTCTCTCTAATGTCCTTGTTGGGGACATCGTTACTGTTGTCTTGCCACGTGCTTTGCTGGAGCTCTGCTGCGCTGCTGTTCCTAGTAATTCCCAGGTGCTTGTGTTCTCAGGCGCTTCTCTTCCATATTTAACAGGCTATGAGATACACCAGTAGTCTTCCCTATCTCCTCAACGTGGTTCTGTGACACTAGAAGCTATTGCACTGATGTGTAGCACTTGCCTAGAAGAAAACTAGCTTTACATTCACGCCCGGCTTTTTCCTTTGCCACGGTTCCTTTTTGCTTGTGCCTCGTGCTGTAATTTGCTCCCCCATCCAGCTGAATGCCAGCAGCAGCTAGAGAAGGCGGGCAAGCAAAGAACTGCCATTAGGCATGGTAGAAATCTTCTTTGCTAATCAATGTCTGTGCTTTTGAAGGATTGATCATCTCTCCTTAGATAGCACCTGTATTTTTCTCTCTGTCATCTTTTTTAAATACTTTTGAAATTTCAAAAAATGTTTTTCCTTTTCACTGTGCTTAGGGCTATTAACTGTCTTAACAGTATATGTTTCATATGCTTAAGTTTTGTCAATGCAAGGGTTTTCTTGTGTAGCAGTAACCAGAAAATCATTTTAGTGTACAGCTTTTCTGAGGCTTATTGTGGCTGTGACTTGAATCTCACATGAGTCCAGAAAATAAATCAGTGCCCCTCTTTTGAAAAAGCCAAGGGTACTGCTTCTTTGGAAGCATTTGCTAGTGTCTCCAATTTAGATAATTGTAATGATAGATGTTGAAGACAAATAATGGCCAATTATCTTCAATAGTCTCTGACAGTCAGTGACACCTCAAGGCTTCAGGGGTGTCACCGCGCTGCCCGTGACAGCGTGAACAGGCGCGGAGCCCCTCCTGTGGCGCTTGCTCCTGGCCCTCGGGCCGTGGCGGGAGCGGAGCAGCCCGGTACGCGCCCGCCCTTAGCCGCCCTTCGGCGTTTCCTCCCCGGCCCGCGTGCGGCTCCGGTTAGTTTTTTCCCTGGAGATCTGTAGTGTGTCAGTTCTGAGGAACGTTGTTGTTTTAATAAATACGTAGAGTCATGTAGGCTTAAGTGTACAGATCTCAGTGATGCAGGAGTATTTAAATATGTTTTATTTTGGCTGCTTATGATGCTCTAGGATTTCTTTTCACTTAAGGCTGAGGACACACACAGCTGTGCAGATCTCACTCTCTTCTCTCCCATGCTACGTTTGGGGCTCTTGGAGAGTTGGGCCATACGTTTCAGTCGAGAGCCAGGCACCTTTATTAGCCACCATCTTCCCCTTGAATGGCAGTTGAAAGGAGTCTAGATTTAAGCCTTTGCTTCGGCTCTCTTTGATTCTTGCTGGCTGCTTTTAGCTGTTACGCTAAGTCAGCTGTGATCACTGTGGCAGCCACAAGTGTCCCTGCATAGGACAGCAGGAAACGCATGGCCCAGCAAAGGAAGGAAGGCTTGGAGGCCTCCCAAGGCTCCCTAGGCTTCCTAGGGCTTGCTAGCCCCCTCTCAGTGAAATATCGTAAGCTGCCTAAACGTTAACAAATAATTAGGCTCCTCATAGTTTATCATCTGTTTGGACCACTGCTGCATTTTATTTTACACCAGTGAATTCCCTTAGACCTCAAGTACACTGAGGTTTTGCAGGTCCTAGGAGTGTAGTTCTGTAGTCAAGTATTTTCAGGCTGGTTAGAGTCAAATTATTAAAATATGCATCTCTTCAGTAGGATAATGGTCTCTCCCTGGCATTAATCCTTCTCCTTTTCATACAATGCTCTTGAAATGCTGCTTTTCTCTGTAGGCGGCAAGTATTGTCATAACTTCACTTGAAGAACTATTCACCTTTTAAATGTAGAAAACAGTTCTCATTGTGCTTAAGCTAGAGAATAATCCCTTTTCTTTAGCTCCTTCATCCTCTGTGGTACCCTGATGATAAGCGAACTCTCAAGCAGTTGCAATTTCACAGGCACTGTCATGCATTGCAGAACTCTGCAAATACCTTGCATTCAATCTGAGTTGTTTGAAATGTCTTTGTTTTAAAATCTGGCTTGTTAACGTTGCTGCATTTGTCCTAAATATTGTATTTTACAGTGTGAATTCTTCCATTTCTTTTGCTAATATCTTCTCCCTTTATTTTTTTCCCCCTTAGCAGCTGCTGGTAGCTCTCCCTGCTGCTGTCAGCTCTTAAACCTTTGTGTTACAAACTGCATTGCGTTATAAAGTAAGTAGGATGAACTTACTACATTAAGGGCCTGCAAAGTTTATAAGGATTTCTGGTAGGCATGCAGATGGTTCAGAGTGCACAATAGGAACCCTGAAATAAAGAGAAATGGGTGAAGTGAGCTGCTATTAATGTAGGAACAAACTTAATTTTTCTTTGATTTAGTACCTTAGAAGCTTTTAAAAATAATCTTGTATACAAAAATCCAGTGGGTGACATTGATGCATTGCAAGTACAGAAACAGCAGTAGAGTTGTTATTTCTACATTGTTAGATCAGAAAAAGCATGAGAAAGGCCTCTTTAGCAACCTGTGGATTTTTGAAACCAAATGTTGAGCATTGTAAGGCTGCAGTGCGCTGTAAATTTGATATCAGTTTGTGATGCCGTTTTGCTTCCAGGGTAATCAGGACTTTAACAGATGATTCTTAATTATATGAGCACCCCTATACAAGGGAGCTCAGCGTGGCCTCGTAGGAATTGGTGGCATCCGAGCGGTTTCCTTGGCCGGGAGCTGCGGCCAGTCCTGCTGCTGGGCGGGATTCCCGCACGGGGCTTCCCGCCACACATTCCTCCCGCATGCCGGCCCATTAAAAGGCGTTTAAAGCGCAGCCGGTGGGAGGCGAGAGCCCGGGCACCGAGCAAGGCCCAGAGCAGCCGAGCGCTGCCATGAAAGAGCCCCGAGGTGCAAGCGAGGGCGCCCAGCAAGGCTCCCCTGAGCTGCGGCAGCGGCAGAGATGACACTTTCAGCACCACCTTAAAGAGCCCAAGCGGGGAGTGTGTTTGTCAGGGTGTCAGTTTTCCACCCTTGGCTCTTTCAGCCCGCGAGCCTGGCAGCCTGCCCGCGTGGTGCTGCATACAAATATTGACTGAACACTGCGGGGTTTGTTCAAGCCCTTCTTGGGAAGCGAGCGATTAAAACGCTAAAGGAAGATCTGAGAGCCTCAGACATCATTATTATTTTTTTTTCTCAGTAGTGCTGTAATATTTGCAGAATGAACAGAGAATAATGGGTGTTATGAATGATCTTCCTTTTCTGCTTTGTCTTGTAAGTAAAGACAGATTTTTTTTGTTTAATGCTTTAAATGTTGTTATAAAAGAAGCTTACAGTTAGTAGCACTGGAAGATGCCGTTAACACATCTGGTTTAGCCTCATGTTTCAGCAAAAAAGCTAAACTTTTAAAACAGCCCATGCGGATAGGTGGAAGGCAGTACCCCGGCTGGAACTGCGGACACTTGCTGCTGATCCGATAAAGGCACAAGCCTTTGCAGATCTTCATTACTGCACATCTATATTTGAATATTGGTACTTTCCTGGCTTGGTACACGCGTGTCTGCATCCATCCAATTAAGTTAAAAAGGCGATTTCAAAAGTTGCAGGTTTATTTTACTTCTGTAATATTTAAATTTGGTGTTTAGTAGATCATTGTCTTGATTTTAGAGCTGCAAGCACAAAGATTTTTATAAACAGTTCAGAATATTTAATATTTTGTTCAAGAATACTCCCTTTGCTCATCTGCTGTTAAACAGTTGAAATGAGGTGAATGAAAAGTATATGCTATATTATCTCATTTTACTTAATCGTATAACAAATTAATGAAGACAGAGGAATAACTTCCAGAACTAACAGGTATTTGCTTCTACCTGCTCTTCTACCTTAACTTTCTATAATCATCTGAAATGACTTTTATTTCATATGATGCTTTCCATTTCACTCTATAATAGGCAGTCAGTCCCTTTTGCCTCTTTGGGGTTTTTGTTAACCCTCCTGCAAACTTCGTGGTGACAGATGACATTGCAGCCACGGAGGTTTGGTTCAGTGCGCGCTGTTGATTATTAATGTGCAAGCAGCACAGAGCCTGTGCTAAAATGAGACTTTTTATGAAATAAGTTTGTTGCTAAAACAAATATTCATTAAATTATAAAATATTTTATAGTATTTTCAAGAAACTTTGAGTTTGCATATCCTATGAAAATAGCTTTACACTTGAAAACAAGAAAACTCAAGAGAAACAATACTAAAAAACTCTAAACTGAGACTTGTTTTTCTCTTTCAAATAAGCCCGTGTTGAGGCACATACCTCAATGTATCACGTAGACTGAAACTACTTTTGAAAAATCCTGCTCATCCATAATTACTGTGTATTTAATTATAAGAGGTATTATGGAGATACACATATGTATGGAGTATACACTATGCACATAAGATAGTAAAAACCTTTTTTTTGAGATGTGGACACATGATTTGCATCACAGGTTTTAGCAACACCTGGTCTTTAGAAGCATTAAAGACTTAATTTAAAAAAAAAAAAGGCAGTAAGACTGTGTAGGAGAGTGCAAAGAATAATTAGCTGATCATAGGGAAATAAGATAGCTACCAAACCAGCTATTACTGTGTCAGCTTGCTAATGCTCATAAAAATTACTACTATTGTGCTACCAGACTGTAATGAAGTGTCTATTTAGGTATTTTTGAGATCTGCAGATGAATAGCGCTATGTAAATAAATATCATTACAAAAGGCTAAATAGCCCTATTCCAAAGGAAGTTAGAGAGTAAATGAGGTGGGAAATGAGGAAAGCAACACTTGAACAGAGACCCACTAAAAAGTAGGTTGTTATTTTTCTTTGATGGACCCTCAATGCTCGTGGTGACAAAGCTTGTTTCAAACTAAGCCTCTGTCTTAAACAGGCTCAGTTCAGTCAGGATAAATCAAAAGATGAATCTAGTTGTTCCTGTGTAATAACGTTTTTCATTTCCTGCACTTTTCCTTTACACATATATAGGGTGATGGATGGGTCTCCTATGTGCAGCGATTGGGCTAATAGACCAGCCCTTCACGGCAAGCGAGAGCGGCCGCAAAGCGCGCGGCGCGCGGGCTGCAGCCTGCGCTGCTGGGTGCCTCCGGGCAGCTTGCAGCCCCTCTTCCCGCGCAGGCAACAGGGAGCAGGCGTCTCCCCGGGGATCGCTGACCCGCGGGCTCTGCTGCCTCGTCTGTGCCTCGCGCGGGCTTAGGTGGAGCTGGGGATGAGAGTCTCCAAACGGGAGTGCTCCTCAGCACAGGGGTTAAGGAAATACATGGAGAATACTGGGGGGCGGGGGGGGGAGGTGTCCCCAAGGTTAAATAACCTTTGGAAAGCTGGCTTGCTGGCTTGTTTCCTTGGATGCTAGGCCTTGTATTCTGCCAAAGTGCAGGCAGATTTCAACTGGGATATTCCCCCAAATGGCTTGCTGAAAAGTTATGCAGCTTTGGTTTGACTCTGTGGGGAGAATTACATGTGTCCAACTGAAGGATCAGTGTAATTTATAATGGCAAACAGATGAGAACTTCCCTGGAATAGTATTGCTTAGTGATTCTGCTATGTTAAAGCCGCTGCTACCTCGTGTCTTTGGCAGGTCAAGCTGTGAAGTCTTGGGGTATCTGAACATTTACCATCTTTTATTAAAGGACTCGGAGGCTCTGGAGCTGATGTCTGAATGGCACCATGGGCTCTAGGGAACTGTTGCCCTGTGTCAGCCCTGATGGCTTTGAGTTTTAGCGCTGGTTTCTGCCTCAGGTGGTGCATGGCCTGTGTGTCCTTCTCAGTGTTGCTCCAAGGTGCACGGCCCTACTAGCACAGGGACAGAAAGAGGCAGCATGAAATGTGTGACTCCAGGAAGCACGACAGCTTGAGGTATATGTGGTGAGTCTTTAGTAGTTGCTTTTCAAACTCTTTATCGCTCCAGAACATTTGGATACTGTTGTGTCCATCCTTAAAGGAGAGGCAGTTATGCGCTGCAGACTTTGAACACTGGCATTTTGCCTCAAAATGGGCTTATGGTCTTTGTAGGGCTTTGACAGACACTGAACTCTCCTGAGCTGCCTTGACTCTCTGAGCAGATGATAATGACACCTGGCCATGCCGAAAACATCTAGTCTGGGAAAGGTCAAACCCTGTATCTGAGTCAGTTCAGGGTTAGGAAATCTTGGGGGAAGCAAAAGAAGAGGTTAGGGATGCTAGTGTGACTCTGTAAGAGTGCTAGAAAGGAAAGGGAAGCGAGATCCTCAAGTCCAGCTCCTCTTCCATGAGAAGGAAGCCAGATGTGTCTGTGAAATACAGATGTTCAACTGTGGAGATCTAGCAGGTCATTAGGTGGATTATGCAGGGTCAGAAGGATGTAAGAAATATGTAGGGATGTACTTGATTTTTCTTCTGTTCATTTCTGTTAACGGTGGAATTATGTTGCCTGTGTATTGAGTCTTGAAAATGAATTCTTACTGGAATTCATTTATTCTTACTGGAGTTCAGATTCCAGTAATTTCAACATGATTGGTCCACATGATGCCAAACTGCCCTAATAACATGAAAGTGAAATTTCCATGAGAGTTGCATTCCAGTGTCCTGGAAAGCTCTGACAGGGCCCATCGTGACAGCGATTTCTACCTTGAAGGGTAATTGCATGGTCCTGCGTGGGCTGATTTGGGTCATCTTCTGTGCCCAAGCCTGCTTGACTGGGTGTCATTGCCTGATGAACACCACTGGGTCAACGTGCCACTTGGCGCTGAAGAGATCTCTTGAGACACAAGAGTTGAGACAGTGATGCAGCTGGTAATAAAATTTAAAAAGGTGAAAGATTCAAATTAAAAGTGAAAATCCACTTGATAACAAACTTCAGAGAATATGTTGTTTTCAACAAACTGCACCTGAGAATTTGTTCATTATCTTGGTCCTCTGAACTGAAAGTACAACTACTGCAATGTATATTTTCAGTTTGCTGAAGGAAACTTGGGTTTCATCAGTGTCATCAGTCAGCAGGTTTTAGTCCCCAAGTTTTTTCCTTGTTGTTCTTCTCTTACTAGCCATTTACTTGTTCAGGGCAAAAAGAAAACATTTAATGGCCATTGCTGGTGGTATCCTAAAGCCACAACACAGATTGTTGTTGTGCTTTTTGCATATTTATTATTGCAAAATAAAGCCCATTAGTGCGTCAGTTCTAGGATTTTTGTCTCCATGGAATTAAATGAAAAACTTTTTAGGTTTCTTTTTTTTTGGTTAACATTTTCTGTGGATCCCTTGAAAGGAAGATGGAAGAAAAGGTGTTGAAACTATACATAATTTTTTCCAAATATCCAGTTGTGCATTATGTAGAGGAAGAGGAGAAATATCAACATAACAAAAGTGTTTACACTTCATAACATGGTTAGTGAGAAACCTCAAGGAAAGAGTAATATGTGTAACACAAGGAGAAGCATCTTGGTTAGAATATTTTCCAACAAGTTATGGTTAAAGATAAGTAAGGCAAAGCAGAATATATTGCAGATCATCTCCCTTACTGGTAGGGATGATATCCCCTTGTTAATCTAGCATTTGTGCAACTAGTTCTTCAATAAACTTCTTGGTTTGTACTGTTATGGTTTTATGTCAGATGATAAGGGGGGTGATCAGTAGTCATGACAGAAAGCAAACTCTAGAAAGACTCTAGAAAGAGTCAACTAAGAGGTAACTTAGTTACCTGCTAATTACCCAAGTTAGGGGTTGGGCAAGGCTGGTTCAGGTTGGCCTTCAACATCTGGCAGCTGTAAGGGACTTTCCTGGCAGCCCCCTCTCAGTGCGGAATGTCACTGCAATGATGAATCTATTAATCTATAGACTTCAAAGTGGTCATTTAAAATCTCACACTGTCCACCTGTGGATAAACTGGCTCCAAGATACTTATGCAGGGTGTTGATGGCAGCGTAGGAAGCTGCTCTACCTCTTGCCTAAGCCATGAAATCATGGTGCATACTGTGAAGCTGCTGGCCATCCTTTCCTCTCTAGAAAATGCTTCTAATGGAAACAGTGTTTTAGTTTTCCGGAGCGGACAGAGCAGAGCAACAGTCCGGAACTTTAATCTTGGCGCAGTAACCGGAGCTGATAAAAGAGGATGTTGCAGTTATATGAGGTTTGCAAGGCCTTGGAGATCAGCGCAGATAGCTGCAGTTCACACAACGGATCTCGGGCCTTAATGGAGTTGTTATTTTGAATGTATGTCCTACCCATAGGAGCGAAGTCATTTTTCCTGTCCAAAGTCGAGGAGTTGCCTCTACCCTATCTTCTGCACAGGGATCACTGAAGAGGAATTCAGGGAAACATGCGAATGACTCCTTCTATGGTAACTCCCATGACGTTCTGTTGGTCTCATCAGCCCAACAGCGTCCTCCCTGGACGGGCAGCTGGACTCGCTCAGGGAGCTCTGCTTCCTTCCCTGAGACTGTGTCTCTACACCAAGTTCTGTGAACTGCTATTTCCTTAATTTGTCAGAAGAGAAATATTTTGCTTTTATTTTCTAGCTTCCCGTGCAAACCGGGTAGGCCTGAATCCTATCTCGTATGCACTCTTGTTACGTAGAAATACAACTAAGATATTTCATGGCTTACAAATTCCTGTAGAGAATAGTGTAATCTTGCTATCTTTTGCAATCTAAATCTGGCTGGGCTGGGCAGGTAGAGGACAGGGTTCTTGCAGGAGGGCCTGGGCCGTGCAGGTGACAGGGCGGGTGGCCGGGCGATGTGCCCTGCTCTCCTTGCCTGGCGCCCCTGCCATGGGGTTTCATTTGTATGGGCAGGATGTGCGTTTACAGCTGCTCCATGAAACAGGGCCTTGCAAAGTGCTTTGTGATCCTCTGGCTTGATGCGCGTGATGCAAACATAATGCATTGCTATTGACAGTGAAAAAATGAAAGGGAGTTTTATTGACTGGCTCTCAACCACGGAGCTTTGTGAGAACAGAAAGCCAGGCCCCCTGTGCCGTACGTGTTTCCCCCAGGAGACTGGGATGAAGTGCCAAAACTGAGTAATTTTAAACTAAGTATCTGTAAATGGAGCCTTTGTTCATTTAAAGGAGATGGAGGGGAAAAGTATGGAAGCTCCTCTGGGGAATGTCACGGCTTTGTTGGGCAACCCAGCGATTGCACTTGGATCAAGTGTGCTGGCAAAGATCTTGCTAAGATACCCCCCGGTGAGGCGTCGTGCGCTGCAGCTTCTCCAGTACCTGGTTTGTAACCCTGAAGTTTGTACTGGCTCATTGAGGTTCCCTTCCAGGTTTGGCTTTGTATATTTCCCCTCAAAACAAGTGTGCCCAAAGCTTATTCCTTATTTCTTTTTCTGAGGTATTTCTTTCACTGATTACTAAGAGCTTTACACAGATTATACTGTGGGCAAAGAAACCTTTTCTTTAACGGCAGAACTGTGACTAGTTGAACAGGCTTTTGACTTTCCCACAAGCCAGCGGGCTGATCTGGGCGTCAGGGCGCTTACTAGCTGTGGAGAAAAGAAAGAAGGAAAAACAAACCCGCCTATTTCTTTCATACAGGGGGTGGTGAGCGGAGGGAAGGGGAGAAGAGACCAGAGCAAGCTCTAATCGACTCATTGGAGTGGATCCTAGGTTGGGATTTCTCCTCATGCCTGAGAACTTGCTGGCGTGATGTCGCAGGAGTGGATGTCACAGGAATATGCTCCCCTGGCACATGCTGAGGTGGCTTTAGAGAGAAGCTAATCTTCTGTGTGCCTAAGGCCTCAGGATCTAGGTGCGGCTTCGTCTGGACTTTGCTAATGCTGTTGTGAGGTGCCAACCTTGTGCTAGATGCTGGAGAACATGTGAAATCCTGGGCCGATAGCTGGGCCTAGTTAATATGTTACTTGGCAGTGCATTGCAGTCATTCCAGAGACACCGCTACCCCTGCCGCTGCCTGCCCCGGGAGCTTGACGGTCAGTCAACAAGGTTGGAAAAAAGGTTATTTAAAATGGGGAGAGGTGTAGAGTGAGGCAGAAAAGAAGGCAAGTGAGCAGCTGGCTAAGTCATACAAGGGACAGATGGCAAAGGGGAAAAAATCATCCTAGTTTGGTGCTTTAACAACTACATCAGCCTTCCTCTGACTGTGAAAGCTCTTGACTAATTTTGTTCATGGCAATGACAGTTTTTGTCACAAAACTTCTTAAAAAGATTAGTGTATCCTTGTTTCCCCGCCTTTTCACAGCTGTTTTGTTCGGAGAGGCGGCTCTGCGCCTCCTGGGCTAGCAGGACGTGGCAGCGGCTCCTGGAGCCTGTGCTGAAGTCTGAGCTAACAGCTTATGACGTTGCTTATGTCTTTTGTCAAGTGCTCTCCTTAATAAAGAAGAGGGCGTTTTGTCATTTTGTTTGACATCGCTCACTCGGCAAACAGCTGCCGAGCGCTGTGCTGTGAAACCCCCCGGTACGACCACGGGCAGGACAGAGGTTTTGCACGGGGGCTTTCAGGCCTCAACTGCCCTGTGCAACAGGGCTGAGTTCATTGATGATATCAGTGGTTTTGGTTTTTAGAAGATGATAGTCGGGGTCTCCGTGACTGAGGAGGGGGAAAGGGGGAACGCTTCTGCTGCGTGCTGTGAGACTAGGGCTCCCTCAAACAAACAAACAAACAAAAAAACACACAAAAAACCCCCAGCATCTGAAAGGATGCCTGTGACAAAGCCAGGTGAGTCCAAGTGTTTGGCCCAAGTTCTCCCTGCATCCCAGAGAAGCTCCAAGAACCAGAGCAAGTGAGAGCCCTTGCTTAACCTCAGGGACGGTCACTGCGCTGCCCGTGCTCTGTTCCTCTGTGGCAGGTCAGGTGCTAGGACGTGGTGGCGGGGCTACAGAAAGGTGAAGCAGGAAGTCACTGCTTGGGTGCACGTGCTGCGAGGGAAAATGTGCAAAGCCAAATGAATTCTGCAAGCACAAAGGGCGAAGCATCACTGGAGGGGGGAAAAAAAAAAAAAAAAGGAAAATTGACACTTGAATGGATTATTTGGACGCAGTTTTTTTTTTTTTAAAAAAAAGGCAAATTATACTGACACAAACTTGTGCAGTCCATTTGGATCAGTGGAGCTGATTTGTACCGGAAAGCAACTGGCATATATGCCAAAGGCAAATATATTTAATGGATGTGGTTTCAAAATAAATTATAGCCATACTTTCCCAATGAAATACCTAGTAGAGAGCTCTTACTTTGTGGCTGCAGTTATCAAATGTGATTTTTCTTGGCCTGTCATAGATTTGCGTATAAAGAATATTAGTATTTCTTTATCTGCTAAGTGTTATTTCCTTGAAGGTGAGAGAGTGGTAGAAGTGCAGGACTGAAAAAAATTCCATACTTTTTGTGAGTCAACCTCTGTTAACAAAGGTTTCCTGTTGTGCTGGAGACCTGGATGACTATGGAGTAGCTGGTGACAAGGTGCAGTAGCTCACCAGCTTCACACAATGTTTTCTTGTTGCCTGTTCCTTTTAAAATGGATAGCAGAATTCCTCGCAAGGGAACTTTTGATTCACTTGGTAATGAAACTGTGGTATAATGAATCATTCAAATGAAAAGTTTAACTTGCTGAGTGGAAGTTTATGCTCCCCCCTTGTACTCAGCAAGTGGAGCACACAGAGTCTTGTTCTGGAGTGGAGAACCTGAAGTGTGTCTGAGATATTGCCAGGTTTATTTCAGAGTGAAGATTTGTCCTGCACATCACAGACTCTTTCTGGTGTAGTCCAAAGCTCTCCCTGGTATGTAGTATCAGTGTAGAAGAGGATAAGTGATCCTCCCTAGAGATTTATCCTAAAGTCCCACCCCGTTGGTGCTCTCATTTATTTATTTTTCCAAATTCCCCTTGAATTTTGCTAACTGTGATCTCGAGGAAAATCTCATGGACTGTTCCTCTGCAGAATCTCAGTACTTATGGCTTACTTCGTGGAGCTGTGTTCTGGCTGTTCAATAGGATTGTTTGAACCTTCATGATCCAGGAATAACAATCCTGAGATGGGTCTGCTGAGACCTCATGGACAATTTTGTTTTATGCAGCGGAGGTGGAGGCTTCAAGCCCTTGGCAAGTGCTACTGCATATCTCAATAGGGTCATTTTGTTGCCTTGCTCTTGAGAGAAGACAATAAAATAATTATTCAGGCAAAATATTTGAGAGCTTGAGACACTTTTTCTTTATGTACACCAGAGCCATGACATGCCAAACAATAAACAATGGGAAATTAGTAACAAACTTAACTGATTTTTTTTAAAAAAAGCTGGGATTCTTTCAATGAAGTATATTTTATTCTTCCTAGATATTATGAAAACTGATGTCACTTGTAATTCCTTAAGAAAAAAAAATCCCCACAGTTTGCAGTACCTCAATGCAGTCCTTTTTTTTCCCCTGACTAATCTATAAAAAGACACTGTGTATGAGTGTTTTCTCTGCCAGAAACGCATTCCTGGAACTTAATAAAAGCTTTTTTTGTTGTTCAGTAATTTGGATAATAGTTCTCCATGAAATTTCATAACATTTATTTACTACCATAAACGATTGGTCCAAGCAGTTACAGCACTCAAAACCAGAATCTCTCAGCAGTGATCTTTCTTACTGCATTAATTTTATAAATACTTTAAAATAATTTTGAGGGACAACTTTCTATGAGTGCTGCGGCATGGATATGAATGACTCCTCAGAGTTCTGCTTGAAAAGCACAAGGAAGTAGTCCCAAGGACTCCTCGTTGGGATTGCTGACCTTGCAGTAGCTGTGGCCTTTTTCTTGCTCTGTGTTTGTTTGCGAGCTCCTCTTCGCGCAGCAGGAGGACTCGGTGCCGGCTGTCCCGGGCCTGGCCGCTGGCAGCAGCACCCGCGGCCTCGCAGAGCGGGAGGGAAGCGCGTTTTGCTGGAGCCCGGTGGCCAAGCCAACCGTCGCTCTCCGCGACCGCGGCCCAGCCCGGTGCGGTGCAGCCCGGTGCAGTGCCTGGCACTGGGCCCGCGAGGGAACCGTGCAGAGCTCAGCCTGTCCCTCCGGCTGCCCGTGCATTTCTGCAGAGAAGAGGCTGCTGCCTCTCAGCCTAGCTGCACTTCTCCACGCTTTTTTCATGTACTGTATTTCCTCGCCACCTTGCCTTCACGTGCTGGTTCTGGTTTACCTTGCTCTCGTTGTGTGCAGTAAATAAGGATTCCTGCAGGTCCTGGGACAGTGCAAAGTGTGGTATTTAAATCAAAGATGATGCCAGTTCTGTTTCTCGTGCTCAACTGCATAGTTGTGATATTCCAGTATTTCCTGGTGGTTTCTCATCTCATCCGAGCCACTTGCAAGTGGATTTAAGTCTTCATTTTTTTCAGAGGTGCTAAACACTAACTGCCTTCAATCGACTGAAGTTTGAAGTGTTAAATTGGGTTCAGGGAGCACAATGAAGAAAGATGATGACCTTAAGTGGTATATTATATGCTCTTGGGGGCTGTCGAGTATTAGACAAGTAAAAATTAGAAAATACCTACAACTTAAACTGTCTGTGGGGGTTGTGGCTGCATCTTCAGAGCACTTCTCTGCTCTGACATAGCTGCTTCAGAAGTGAATTCAGATAAATAAGAGTAAACAAAGTTTAGCCTGGTTCTGCTTTTCCAAATGCCTAGTACAGCTCGTAGCTTACAAGTGTAATCACGCGTCTTGCCCAGCGATAGCTTTCCTGGCTCGAAGCCTGGCTCATTTCAAAGCTATCAGAACATGAATGCATCATTTCAAGTTTCTCTTTGGATAAAAGTTTTGGCTTATTCTCATCTGTGTGTATAATTGCTGTAATCTTTGTTTTTTGCATTAGTTCAATAATACTGTCTCCTAAAGAGACGTTTTCCCCAAGTCCTATCTTGATTGTAAATAACTTTGCTGGTGCTTCATTCCACTAGAGTGAGTGACTTACAGGCCTCCCTGGTCCTGTGGGTCTGGGCTGCCCCAGATCCCAGCAGCTCCTTGGAGAGCCCCTGTGGCCGGGGCTGCAGTTGGGCTCTTTGCACAGAATTCCTGCGGCTGCAGAGAAACTCGGACTGTGCCTGTTTACGAGCCCTGGAGGGAGCTTTAAATGCGCAAGACCCAATGAAGTCATCGCAGAGAGATGTCAGCAAATGACTCCCTTTGCTTCCTGTTGGAAACTTTGGGAAATCAGAAAAGGAGCTGTAATGTCAAGGGAGGTCAAAGTGCTTGCGTAAACTATTACTGTATGCATGTATTGCTCAGTGGTATTCCTTAAACTTCCCCTTGAACAACACATTATGTAACTTTAAAAAAAAAAAAAAAAAGTATATTGCAATTGTAGCTTGCAATTCCTGGGCAATTAGTATATGAAATGAAAAGAATGTCATCTAAATAAGGCTCCTTTGTAATTCTTTAGATAATATTCTGCATGGAAAGAATCACATACGGACTCTTGTTATAATATAGAGAGTTGACCACTAGTTTGTAGTCCTTCCCAGAGTGTGGCAGTTGTGTTGCTTTCAAATTGGTGGTATTGCATTTAACGAGCATGATGACTAAGAAGTTGCTTTTGGTTCTTGTGAGTTTTCTCTTGATTCAGGTCTCTGATCCAGTGGTAATGTAAATAACTGGAAAATTTTAGAGATTTCGAATTGGGCTTTGGATCTTGTTTTTGATATCCAGGAAAACCTGTAGACCCATATTTTCAGAGAGATTTAGATGTCCAAATACTCACCTAAATGCTTTTCCTCCTGCGTGCTAACTGCACTCACAAATGCTAATTGTGAACAAATTTCAACTCATCCTTCACACTGAGGATGTAGAATTAACCTTTTTTTTCTGTTGTAGTTTTCATTTAAAGTTGATTCTAAATTGGAAAAATTGCCATTTCTCTGGTTTGGGCTTGTTGATTGTGTAATTCCCTGAAGGCAGACAATGTGAGAAATGCCAGCAGGTGATTCATTTCCACAGATAATCAACCTCCTCTTTTTAACCGAGGGAAGTCTCTTTGGAGAGAGTGGTGAAAAGCTTCGGTTTTCAGATCTTTGGACCTGTGTTGTGTTAGGGTCTCCCTGCAGGCTGCTATGCGAGGATTCAGTTGCTGTAAATACGCAGTGTTATAAATGTGCATGGTGCTGTCAGTGCCCTTTTTTTGTTCTTCAGGCTCTCAGTGTGACCTGTAGTGTGTTTGTGGGCGCACGTGCACATTTATGTCTGCATCTCTGCAGAATCCAGAGAAATGCTGGAGATATACTCTTTTAATGACTGCATGTTGTCTGATTCTGCATGGGCAAGCTGCAGCGATGAGACATCCCATACCTTTGGTCAGTTTTATCAACCTACATTTTAAAAGGTGTCAGAATTGGCGTTGGGGGCTCTCGCAGGTGCAGGGGCTGTGAGCACCAGAACATGGTTCTGTTTCACAGTTCTGCATCTAATTGTAATGGGACGTCTGCCTACTTTTATTTAGAGTAAATAATGTGCTGATATGGCCAGTTAAACAGCATCATTCTTCAACCCTCCTGCAAAACAAAGGCAAAAATTTACCTTTAAGGTAATTTGTGATAACAACCTCTGCAATTTTGTTGCATTTTCTGTCTGGCTATGAGATCAGAGTACAAAAGCATTATGAATAGACTAAGTGCTGATCAACTTCCCTGAGCTCAGTAGCATTCAGCTAAAGGTTGGTTTGGCTGCTCCCCCCTAGAGCTTTTGAGTAATGAGGCCTTTGGGAAAAGATCTGATCTTTTGCTGCCTCAGTGGGCACGGAGGTATTTTGATAATCAGTCCTTTATATCCGTCCCAGTCTTTTGTGTCCTCTAAGTACAATGTAAGACATAACACTTTTTTTTGTTCCTCCAGTTTCTTTAAAAACAGATTTTACTTCAGTGGAAAAAAAAAATGTATTTCAGATTAGGGCTTTCATTTGCACAGCTTCCTATAACATCAGTTTATTCTGCTGTAGTTCAGTTACATTATGGAAGAATACAGTAGTGAGTATCTTCTAGGTATCCAGGTTTTTATAATCACTCCCTGACAACATCTGTCAAAACAATATGGGAAAATCCTGGCTTGCTTTGTCATTACAGAATGGGACTGTTTGTTTATTCAATAGAAGAAATAAAGCATATTGAGAGGAGGCCAAAAGAGACGCACTGACTCAGTGACTGTGACTTCCAGCTACAGGATATTTTGGTTCCAACGTTTCACATCAATAATAAACAGTCTTTATGGGAACCATCAAATGATAAAAATGAGAACATGAATTTAGAGCTAGGCTATATATTTTTTAATCTGCTGTATGCTGTAGTTTACATTAGGGTTGATGTAGAGATTGGAAAGAAGCAGGTTCTGTATCACAGGAGCCTGATTTTCAAATAAATGTTTGCCAGCTATGTGAGATACTATCAATAATTCATCACTGTAGCTCTTCTGAGATGGTCTGTTGATGCAAACTGTCAGAGCACATGGTAGTAATATGAGCATTTATGTGATTTACAGATCTACAAAATAGCAAATAACTAAAAATTTCTTCAACTGACAGTACGTATAGGCACTTGAACATCAGAAATAGGGTGTGTGGCAGATGCAGCATGTATAAATCATGCTAGGCTGTTTAAAAGTGGTCTCTGGGTATAAGTACATGCACTTAGACTGGCATCTTCATAGTCCATTTCCAATATCTGATTGACAGATTGTGTTTTATATAACTGCGCATTTTCTTGTGCTTTTATTAACTCTTTAATCCCTCGAGGTGTTTGGTAGCTGCTGCAGTGTATCTTGGTGAGCGGAATTCGTGTAGGTCAAGAAATGCTTCCCCTGCCAAGCACTGTCATCTGGGGCCGGCCTTTTCCTCATGATTTGGGTCTCTGGCAACCTGCTGCAAACCGTAATGCATGAAGGGGGTCCATAAAACATTTTGCATGTACTGTTATTAAGTACGAAACTTAGAAATGGTGATTGCTACAGTAACTGATTTATGTGTCTTGGCAATTTGGGTCAGAGTCTGTCTTTGCTTGTATCTACGTGCAGGTAGAAGCAGGAAGGGCTCCTGCAAAGCCCTCTGAAGGTACCAGCTTCCCCCCGCCATCAGCGACCTTGGGGATCGGGCTTTTGATCCCGGTGTTAAATACGTGGATGGGAGCCCGTTCCGAGCGGCTGCGACCCACGTTCCAAAGGAGGGCTCTGCAGCGGCCTGAGCTGGGCCCTGCCTCAAGCGAAGGGCTGCGGTGTCTTCTGAAATTTCAGTTAATGAAATTTATTGCAATCTGCTAATATCTTGTTTCTCAAGATGCTTTTAAAATCTGAGTAGGAAAAAATATAGGGTTGGCAAAAACCCCAAGAAATGCCCTTTATTATTAAGATTGCCAGTGAATTGCTAGGGCTGCCTCTCTAAAATGCTGCTCTTTCATTTTGACGCAGCTCTAAAGAGGCTACCAGGGTCTCGTGGGGCCTTTATATAAGCAGGTCAGACTTTATATACGTTAAAGATTTTTTGTTCTGCCCACGTTTTGATAAATCTTCCTCCCAGGCATAAGGTGTAGGAACGTTTAATTAAAGATGAATTTCTAGAGCAAGGGGGAAACTTGCGGTGGGGTGCGGGCGTTTGGGAGCTCTGTGATCCCAGAGCAGGAAGAAACCAGCACACCTGAAAATGCAGTCAGAGCTGTCACAAATGCATTTGTCCTCAGCTGGAAAATATTCCAGATCAGTATCTGTCTCGAAGATGTCTCTTACATTGTCTTGCTCCCCACTCCCCTAACTGTGTTGTCTTCCTCAGAAATATTTCCACATTATCCTGAGCCCTTTCCCATAGCTCTCCATAGACTCTGGATACTCTTCTAGAGTAGAGGTACTGACAGCAAGTGTCAGATGCTACTTTGCTTTTGGAAATACTGACTTCCTAGTCCATAGTGCTAGTGAACAGTGCTACTCCAGGGGAAATACCAACAGCTATATTTGTAAGCATATAAAAAATAACAATAAAAAGTTTATACTGTGGGTATTAAACACCCAGTGCTTCTCAAGAAACCCAGCTCCAGCGGAGCAGCGCTTCATGCTGACCCTTTGTAGCAGTGGCTTAAAGTCAGTTCACCTCCCTTGGGAGGTTTAAATCCACGCCCAATTTTGGGAGAATTAAGTGCAAATCAGTGCTGTAGGAATGAGCTAAAATCAAACCTTTCTCTTCTTTCTCTTGAAATGTGATGCTAGTATTGCAAGAACTGTATCGATAGCCTGAGTAGTTTTTGAGAGGTATGTAAAATGTAGATCATCTAATGGACACTGTCACTTGCTACGTGCATCATACAAGATGATAGAATCGGTGCGTGTATGTATTTAGAAAAAATTGTTGTGGCTGCAGGGAAAATATTGGAGCAATGAGGACATTCTCACTAACTTGGAAACTGGAGGCCTTTTTGGCAGGAAGAAAATGTAGCTTGCTTGTAGCACCTGCATATACTTGCATGTCTGTGATTTGATTTTGATCTTCTAGTTTTTACAGCCTTTGATGTCTATTCTCTCCTTGATATATTTGCAAAACTCATATGAACGGTGCTCCTTTTGGGTGTGGGGGGGAAGTACAGTCCCTAGTACAAACAGTTCCTTGTGAACGCTGCATTCTTACAGCTATCTGTCATGTGGAAAAAATGCAATTCGATAACCTATTTTTAGCAGTTTCTGACAGTAGTAATTAAATATCTTTTTAAAAACCATAGCATGTAATATTAAACCAACTCCTGCCATTATATTAATCATTTCTGCTTTGTGTGTACATAGTCCCCATCAGGTTACAATGGCATTTACTGTTTATCTTGCCAACCATCTTGCTGCTGTTATCTTGTTGTCATTGAATCTTCCTAAGGAAAGGAGGTGAGGAAAGGGAAGAAGATTTCAGGCTTGTGTGCAGTTTACTTGTGTCTTGAGCATTGATTCAGCTTATGCCTTGTTGTAGAGTATGAGACTTTTTTGTGATGTATCTTGGCATCCTAATAAAATATTTCCCAGTCTCTGCTGAATATGATGGCCAGGACTCTGAGGCTGTTGGAGGTTTCCAGATATACTAGGTTGCAGCTGGAGAACACATTTCATCGGACCAAGCAAAGGTGCTGAGCCTTAATTCAGAAGGTTTCCAGGGTGAGTAGAGGGTGGAAAAAAATAAATAGCGAATTAGGAGGAATCATCATTTGCCCCAAATTGCTTGTTTTTTAAAGCATAAATGATCACAGCAAACTTTCCATGATCACTGTTCATTTCAAGGATCACTGGGCATATGAAGCATTCGTGAGCTGGCTTTTTAAGGAGGGAGTGGTAACCCTGAAGGTCCTGCCTGCTATAATCATGTTACTCACCTGTTATGTTTTATAAATAATGCTTTTCATTAATATCACTCTATGTAAAAGCTTTCGAGAGGAATGAGCCTTAAAATAGAACCCTAGCTCTAGGGCTTTGTTCGCCCGGAGAAGTTACTGCAAGATTAGCTGATGTGGATTTACCACCACGTGGTTCTTCCACAGTGATCTCTGCACAGATATTTCTCGTTCCCTGTCCGTGGGACGATTGCACAGTGACAACTGTACTGTCCCCTCCTCGTTTGCAACAAAGCATTCATGGAGACTGGCTCGAGGATTATCCAGCTTTTAATGATGTTACTCTGGTTTGAAAATCACCAAGGTGCAGTGCTGTGTATGTAATGGGAGAGGGAAAAGTCTTGCTCATGAGGCTTGTATACTGTTTTATACTAGAATTTTTTGAGTATAGCAGAGTAACTTAGCCATTCTTGCTCTATAAGAAACTTATTGTTACTTACACTTTTATTAGCATAGATAATTCTAAGTAGGTTGTATCATACAAAATACATATCAGCGTTGCAGATCTAGCTGCTGTTTTGATATCTTTAAATCCTTCGAGTGGCAGAAGTTTGTAGGTATTAATTGAACCTCATTAGAGAAACAAGAAGAGATCTGGATTTATCCTAAGGCTGCATAACAATTTCCATCTGTTTTAAGGCACGTGCCAAAGCCAGAGCACTGAAGAAATTATTCATATCCAAGCTCCTGGGATGCCAGGAGGAGCTCTGAAAGGAAACTGCCCTTGATACCATGGGCATGGAGCAAAGCTTATCGGACCCTCTTGAAATTCATGGCTGTTGTCCATCTACCTGTGGCATCACATAAACAGTGCTGACTACTGATGCCAACCCGAACGGAGCCCGATGCTCTCGTACCGGTTGGGAAGTGCAGCGTGTGTAATGTGAACAGCGGGCAGCAGCGGCAGGGCCGGCGGGAGGGCACCGGAGCTGGGGAGACGCCTGGGGCACTGACCTCCTGGTGGCACTTGAGCTGATTCGTGTAGGCTGGTAGAGCAGCCTGGAACAGAAATGAGGACAAGAATCTCTGTGAAAACTGTGAAAGGTTTGTATTTGCAGGACATGCTAAATATACTAAGCAGGTGGCTCTGGCTGGGTGATGGCTAATCCCTTTAGTGGATACATATATTCATGAGTATATGGAAACAAAGTGTAGGGCAGTCAGCATTTGAAATGAGGCTGCTGTTGCCCATCTGAATTGCTAAGGCTGTGTTTAAAACCAGGGGAGCGGGCGCTAGCAGTGCTGGTCCTTGTGTTCTCTGGCTTTAGCAGCTGTAATAGCCCAGCTAACTGGCCTGAGGCCGGGCCCTTCGTCTCAGCACAAAGCAAGGGTGGCTCTTGCTTCGTGTTATCACGGGCTGTTTCTGAGTTGATGTTCAGCCTCAGAGTGAGGTATTTAAGGATGGGTTGAATGAGCTCACCCTTGTGACCAGGGAAACCTTTTCAGGCTGTGACTTGCACTGCAGAGACGAACCATTTTAATGCTCTCTCTCTGTGTAATGCAAATACTTCCAGTGGCCCTGATGTGGTGCCCGCAGAGCCCAGAGCTGGCTCTGCATGCGCCAGCCCGGCTGCGCGCAGCGCGGTAGCTACATCAGCACCGTCGCTTTCCTGCCTTCTGCTCCATCAGGCCCACGAATGTGGTTAAGTTGCTTCCCATAACCGAAGCAGCTCATTAAACGCCACCTCAGATGTCTCTTGAAGCCACCGCGCTGCAGCGCGGACCACGAGCGCCGTTTTCAGCGCTGCTTTGCCCTTCGCGTAGCGCCGATGTTTGCACAGGGTGGGGATAGCAGGCCGCTACTTGGGCCTGCTAGCGTGTTGCCCGGCGTTGTCCTCTGTTTAATTCCAGAGCGATGCAACTCGGTCATGGATCTGCTGTTGTCTGTTGAGTCGTGTTTGTGCCTATTCTAATGTCCCTGAGGAAAACTTGGATCATGAGATTAAATGACAGGCAAGACTGTATATGCAGGGACTTGTTGAGGGATTGAGCAGAAGTGCAGTGTAAAATACGCGAGACCAAAAGTTGCATAGTGACTTTATTTAGATGTAATTTATATGGAAGTGAATCGCATGTGATTGTACTTATTGCAGTTGTTGCTTTTAACTGTGGTTCTGCAATAAAAGAGCTCTTTGTCATCAAAATTATTCAGTCATTTTATTTAATGTGCAGCATTAAGTAAGCTGGGTGGCAAATTGTCTTCTCAAACAGATTGAGTTGTTTTACCTGTGGGGAAGGAACAGCTGAAGAGCCAGGAGGGAAATCTGCCAGTTCAGGAAATTTATTGTAACTTATGTAGCCGAGACGGCGTTGTTTGTTTTTTTAAAAGTGAGTTTGCGTTTGATGGTTCGGGTGTGACTGAAGTCTTTATCGCGCCATTTGAAGCTGTCCTCGAGGCTGAGCTTCCCCCTCAGACTTGGAGCAGTAATTGATACTTACTCTGTGCTGCTCACTGTGTTTGTATCATTGCAAGATGAGCTTTTCCTCTCTTTACAGCATGCAATAAAATCGTTAGTGCTGTGGAAGAGAAGGCAACGTGATAAAGCAGAACAGCCTTCGCTTGCTCTACCTGCCTGCTTCTATCCCAGCAAACAGAAGGGAAAGCCTTGTTTGCAGGTGAACTCCTCACAAAAATAATTTTGGGTTGTTTCAGCATCCTTTTTGCATCCTTTGGTCTCCTTCCCAGAAAAGTGCCAAGCTAGCTGCTATGAATTGCTGTATTTCCCAGATTTAAAGTAACCATGGCATACTGTTGCAATCCTGTGAACAATTTACTACTGTACAGTGTGATAACTCAGGAGGTCAAGAGGATCACAGGGAGGGACCAGGGGACTTGCTTGGTAGCACTTCTTGGTAACACGCAGTTGTCTGGTCCAGTGGACTGGCTATGGGATTGGGAGCAGTAATTCCTATGCTTGAATTTGCTGGTGGCTCCAGTTTGGTTTTAAGCAAGTGACTTCTCCCCAAAATATTTCACAAGGGCCAACTTGCTGTGTGTCTTTGGGGTGTTCTGGGCCTCGTGCTGCTCCCTCTGCTTTTGGCTCCGCTGGGTGAGGGATCCGCGGTGACGCTGCCGGGCTGTTTCCGCAGGCCGTGGCCTGGCGGGGACCAGCGCTGCTCGTGGGTACTCATTAACTCTGCGCGCGCTTCGGTAACCAGAGTGGACGATAGGAGCGATCGGATTGCCACTAGGGCCTCATCAGGGAATCGATAAAACACATGACAGCAGATAAGGAGGCAGCTTGTCCCCTCGTGGGATCACTGCGTGGCAGGAGCGAGAAGAGACCTGCTAGTTCGGCTCCCCTCTCCCGCAAGCCGGGAAGGACAGGAGTCGGGCCCCAGGAACAGTGCGGCGTGGACCGGGCAGGAGGGACCGACACTGAAGGTCTCGTAAGGGAGAAAGTAGCCTGCACAAGTCAGTTTTCTTATTTTTCTTATATTTTTCTTTATTTTTTCTTTGCAAGCAAGGTGATACATAGGGTAAAGAAGAGGACTATCATCTGTGAGGGATAAGACCATCCTTTGGAGTGAAAGGGTAGAGCGGGTCTTACAAAAGGGTGCAAGGTGGAGGATGACGTTTTGTGCTCGGTATCTGCAGGAACTGTATTTCCGTGTTGTGTGATTGCATTCAGTGCCGAGTGGTAGGTGCTTGTTTGGGGGAAGTGCTTGGAATGGCGTGTTATATTATGGATTTGCATGATATGTTTAAGGGCAATTTAAATAGAATTTAATTCCAACTGGTGTAATCTACCCTTCTGTGAAGGATTTTTCCCGTGCCATGTCAGCACGCTCTTACCTCTGTGCTGCTCGGTGCAAAGCAAAAGCTCCCAGCCAGATTCTTATCCCCATCTGGCACACGCATGCGGGAGGGACGTTTATAAATCTATCTGTAATAAATTGTGTTCCTCATATACAGCATTTTATCTGATATCCATCTCCCTTAGTAAGATGGGAGCTTTCAAACCTGAGATTGAGGGTGAAGGATGGAGTTCTGGGGCTTGCTCTCGCTTTGGGCAGGTTCCTGCAGGTGGGTAAGGAGCAGCAGGAGCAGGGCTAGCGAGCTGGAGACCCTGGGCAAGAATCTGCGCCAACATGTGTAAAACTGTAATCGATCGCTGCAATCCAAGGGCCAGCTCATTGATTAAAAGGGCAAATGGGCCCTCGTCCAGGAGTGTGGCAGAAAACAAACAGTGAGGTTAAAATCCGGGGCTGTTTAACCATCTGAAAGGACGTGGAGCCACCACAGCTGCTGCAGAACCTGTCGTGCCTCGGCTGCCAAGAAGGCAGATGCTCGTGCCGGAGGAACGCACTGCTCGAGCGCTACCTCCGCTTGTCCACGCGCAGTGGCGCATCCCGAGGGAAGAGGAGAGCCCCTGCAAGCCCCTGCCCGTTCGGTGACAGCCGCGTGGTGTGTCCCGAGGGAAGAGGAGAGCCTGCATGAGCCCCTGCCCGTTCGGTGACAGCCTCGTGGTGTGTCCCGAGGGAGGAGGAGAGCCCCCGCGAGCCCCTGCCCGTTTGGTGACAGCCTTGTGGTGTGTCCCGAGGGAGGAGGAGAGCCCCCGTGAGCCCCCTTCCCGTTTGGTACCGGCCTTGCTGCAGCGCCAGCAGCTGTGGAAATGCATGTTTTCAGCAGAAGCAGATTTATGGAAATAGCCTTCCTCTTTCAGTAGAGACTGCTCCGGATAGCCAGAAGGGAACCACCTTCCATATGTGAAGTTAAACACGGCATAACCGATTTAATGATTGGACCCACTAGAATCTAAATTTGCAAAAACTTACTCATGTGATTAAGGATATGCAAAAGCCCTCGAATGCGCAGTGTTTTGGGCCTGCTCCATAATCCACTAATGCCATGGATTTCAATTAATTGTGGAGAAGGTCACTGGTGGCTGAATCTGGTTGCTGACTCCAGAAGGAGCAGAAAGGCAAGGAACGAATAATGGCTTAAACTAGGAAGTTAATGAAAGCCACTCCTATGTATTTATATTTAGTAATCACATTTTAAATATTTCTTAGTTTTATTATAAGTTAGAAACGCAGTTTTTGCCTCTCTCTCCCAGTGTCAAGTGGCAGTGCTCAAAGTGGCCTTAGTATGATTTGCTTAAAATTTCCTTTTACATTGGGGTAATTTATAGTGAAAGCCAACGTCCCTTAAAGACACAGCCACTTTTCACCTATGAATGCTTTCCATGGAATTTTAGTGAAGCAAGAATTATGGAAGAAAAAAAGATTTAGAAATGGATTTCAAATCAGTGGTACAGCTAGAAGAATAGTGTGTGCTCATTTTGAGGTTCTCTGCTCATCTAAGAAGGTTAGATGAAACGCGTCCTTTCCCCTGTTTTTCTTTTGCTGGTGGGTAGTGTCAGAGCTTCATCCTGATACTTAAGCCCAAGATTTCCCATGCTGTGGGATGGGAGTTGGAGTAGTAAATGTTTCCACATAAATGGCTTTTTGCAGGATGCTGAATACCATCTTTCCAGGAGCTGTAGGTGCTGGGGAACACCCTGGTCATTAGATAGAACCGTCTGGGAGATATGGAAGAGTCGGGTAGTGCCGTACTTCAACTGAGAAGGACCAACCAGGTCTATAATGCACCCCTGGATAGAGCAGAGTGGCCAATGGGAAGGTCACTGATGCTGGTATATGCTGTTTGCTGCTTCCTCTCAAGCTTAAAGTGGTAAATGTGATAAAGGAGAGATCTATGGTCTGTTCCAGCAATAAAACCTTCCTTTGCTGAAGACCTTTCCCCTGTTCTTGTCATGCAAGGGAGTTGGAAAAGTCTGAGCTTTGAAAAATCACTAGGAAGGTTGAAAAACAAACTGTCCTAGTGATCAAAAGCTTACAAGCTTGATCACCTTGCTTCAAGTAGAGACCCTTTCTGGGGTGAGGATCTGAGGAGATGGATATGCCACCCCCACGCTCTTCCTTTTCTTCTCTCTACATGTTTTTTCTCCTCTCATTTGTCTAGCCTGACTGCCAGCTACGCCAAGCCTACAGAAGTGTTTATTGTGCTAACATGTGAGGAACTCTCACGCTTTTAGGTATTTGTTCTATCAGACTGATATTCGGTTGTGTTGGTAAGGTGGGAATAACAGTCATTTTCAAAGGGCATTTTGCTCTTCAGTACCATGGGGTGTCATTCTGGGGTAAATTCTTTGACATTTTAAGAATCGGCTCCAGACTCCCAACCACATGCAGCCCTGCAAATTGTGCATGCTCTAATTTATTTTGCTACTTTTAAAATTTGCTCTCCAGTGGTCTCAATATCTATTGTGGGCTAAAAATACAGTATGTTGAGATTATATTATTTTTATATACTAATATTACATTATAATCTTTGGGGTGGTAATGTCCTGCTATGTAGTCCTCCTGTACTGAATTGCTCTTCAGTGTGTCAGTTTGTGTCTCCTTGCCCCAGGAATAGCATCAAAGGGTAAAAGAAGGATTTTGTGTGACGTGCAAACCAGCATTGGAAACTTTATTGAACTGGATTTGCTGCACAGTTAAATATCCCTCACTGGAAATACTCTCAGCTCTCATGTCCCTTTTAGCTTGAAGCGTTGTGAGGCTGCTCAGCTCCCACGTCTGCTTTAGGGATTTGGAATGGAAGAGAAAGGGGCTCTCGAGCAGCAAGGAGTCGTCCCCTTTTCTCCTTGTGCCCCTCCAAAGCGGTGAGCCCGTCTAGTACGTGCGAGTGTGGGGATTTCTGTTACACTCTGGGAAAATTGTGTAGAGTTTAAATGGCTTCTCGTCTGCTTATTACAAAATTGTAAAAAAATCAGGTCTGTCTTTTGCCCTCTTCAGTGAGGAGGAACTTCCATTAATACCATAATAAAGAAAATCAAAGGTGTACAATGAGATATTGAAGACAGCCAAGGATAACTAGCTTCCTTATCCAAAAAGGGGCAGTGTGAAACTGAAATAGTTCTTTGGATGCATGACGTGATTCTGCCTCCTGTGCATCAGCCCGGGAACATCTGCTGTAGTTCATGACTTCCAGTTGCTGATGGTTTTGCAGTCAGCCTGTAGCTAGTCAAGGACTGAGTTTTGATTGTGATCTGCACTCTCTTAAAGTCATGGCATTCTTGCCCCAAATTAGCTTTTTCTGCACAGCCAATAGCCCTATCTTTTCATGACTTGGAAATTAATGGATAGGTGCGCTTAGAGGGTCATTTAATGGTCGTTCCCTGAATAAGGGTCGTAACTTGAAGAACGTGGAATACCTATGCTCACCTGCATGGGAATTCTCATCTAGGAAAATAAGTTAGTAGTTAAACCTGCATATTTCAATACTTGCTTTTTTGGCACATTTATTTTTATGAAACCCACCAGTTCTGAAAGGGATTGAGGGAGAATTTGTCATGATGAAAGTCCCCCGAAATGTGCTCCAGGCAGTTGGTGTCGCTGCCCCTATGGTGGTGGGTGAGCAGAGAGATCTGAGCAGGGCAGCTGCTGTCCTGACCCTCCCCCCCCCCCACTAGCTGCAATTGGCCTGGAAGGGCATCAGAATTTGCTAGGAAGCTTGTACATACCCAATTTTACTAGATTGTGCAAATATTTGTTGGGAATAATCTGCATTTTTGCTTAAGAGATTGTCTGTCTTAATTTTGTGGATTATTTGGCATTTTCTCTTAAATTAATGGTTTCCTTGTTTTACAGATCTTTATGTTCTTAATTGCTTCAACATGTGTCCTCCCCCCACCCCATTGGCATCAAGCTACATACCAGTTCTGTTATTAAGACAGCAAGAATTTAACTTGTGTTTTGATGTTAATGTATATAAAACCTTGTAATGGCAAGTGAAAATATGTCTCATCCTTGGTCTGAGAGAGCATTCTGCAAATGAGCCTCAGGTTTAAACAAAATCTAACCCTTCTACTGCTGTTATGGAGGGGTTTGTTGCTGGTGGGATGATCTGAAGTCTTGGCGCATGGGCCTGTAAGCGTGAGCCGTCTCGGTCCTGTTCGCTTAGACGCTGCCAGGCTTGCGCGGCCGGGACCGAGGCCGCAGGTGTAGAAATTCAAGTTATCGCGTGTGCTGTGTCGGGCTGATCGCCCCCTGAGCCAGCTTGCTCTCCAGGGTGTCTTGGAGGCTTCCTGGAGGGGAGATGAAGCTCCGAGCGGGCAGGGTGAAGCCTTGCTGAGTGCGACGGCAGGTAGATCCCCGCGCCGGGTGCCTGAGTCAGGGCGGCGAATACGGCTGGCTGGGCAGCCTCCTGTGGGCCGAGGGCTGACCGGACATGGAGGACACGGAGGAGGAGGATCCATAAAGGATCTGCTTCAGAGGCCCGGACTCGTGCGTGGTGCTGGGAGCTGCCCCGCTGAACGCGGCGGCGCTGCCGGTGTTGGCAGCGGGCAGTGAGGTGTGCCGCTGGCTGCGGCCACAGATCTGCCCCTCGTGCTCGTCGCTGAGAGTTGTGTGCAGCCAGCTAAGGCTCTGACCCGAGAGCGATTTGCTCCCTGTAAAGGCGGGCATAAATTTGGGGTGATGTTTTCAGTTGCTACCTATGAGAACGCCGTACAAAACGTGGCTTCGGCTCTCCTCTGAGCTCCGGTTTCTGCTGCCTCGTTGCTCGCGCGGCGGGTGGGTGCGAGTGGCGAGGTGCGTCCTGCCGCACGGCGCTCCGGGGTAGCAACCGCAGCCAGCGCCGCCGCGCGCCTTCGGAGCCCTCCGCCGGGACGCGGCTCGGGCCTCCAGCCCTTCTCTTCCCCAGGAGCTCCCAGCGACGGGCTGCCTTTGGAGCAGGGGCCTCTGGGCGCCCTGCCTCACTGGGAGGGAGCCCGATTCAGCCCCCAAGCGCTCCCGAGTTCTGGACTTGCTGCTCCAAGAGGGAAAGGTCCGTATTTCTTCCCGTCACCTAGCAAATAACTGCTTGATGCTGTATCCTTCTTGCTTATATTTTCATCTTCCAAAGGCACAAGGATTTTCTTCCAAACACGCTGTCAGTGTAACTGAAGTTGAACATTCTTAAATCTTGCAAAGATTGAGGTTACTAATAAATCCTGTGACTCTTGAAATTAGGAATTAGCTGAAAGTTACACGTCAGCTTGCTCAAGTCCTCTGCTCTGTGCTTTAAAATCCATGCACACGTGCACTTCTAGTTACATGTTTTTTAAATAAACAGAAGAATTAGGAGAATGCAGGGGAAAATCCTGATAGAGGCTGTGCTAGCAGATTTAGTTTTTCTTTTTATCTTTTTCCTGAGCTTTTTCCATTTAGAAACTGGTTAGGTTGTTCTTAATTTTCTGTTTTCCCTGCAAACACTGTTTATTCATCCTAAGAAACCAGCAGTTGGGTAAACAGAAGTGTGTGTATGTGCAGCGCTGCAGCTCCTACTAAGATGCAAATTGTGCTGCAGGGAGGGTACTTTGTGCTCCTCTCTCTGCTCTCCTCTTTTTTTTTTTTTTTTTTTTGACAGTCGGTTAATAAAGGCTCAACACTAAGCAGCTGCCTGTGATGTCATTTGGGACTTTGTCCACAGAGCTTGTATTTACAAGTACTGAGCAACTACAGAGCAGCAGCAAGCCCAACTATCAGCAAACTTCAGGTCTGCGCTTACTGGAGGACTTCAGTAGTGCTGGGGATGGTGCAGAAAGCTAACTCTGTGCTTCCAACCACAGACTTTTAAAGCTTGGTAAATAAACACTGGATAAACTCGAGAGAGTTTCTGGACTGCAAAGACTCTTTACGGTTCTGAGTTCTCCAGGGCTGGCATGCTGCAAGTAAGACTTTTGCTGTTTTGGTGTCTTTTATCATCTCTTTAAAGCTGATTTTTCTCTAACTGGGGGTCAGAATTGCTGTTTGTAGTTTAGTTTGAGTTAAATGAGCAGCAAGTATGTAGTTGCTAGGAGTAGTTACAGCCATGCATCTGAGTGTGCTTCAGTAGCAGAATAAAGGACAAATGAAAACTCGATTCTAGCTTTTGTGTGCATGAGATTGCACTGAAGTGACTCTGTTAATAAGTGCTGAAATTCTAAGATTCTTAAAATATGAGTATTATCGCTATCTGAACAAAAACTAGTCTTTCTTAATATTTTAGTTTGTCAGTCCATGGCGTGTAAGTAAAACCTCAAAGTTAATTTTTATTATTTCCTTGTAGTTTACAGTATAGTTTTCTTTGAAAAATGTTTGGTTGTTTATGCAGAAGTAGAGTTAAAGCAAAACTTTAATATTTCTACTTTTAGTGCTTGCTCAAATTCTGTAGTTACGTTAGGCTTGAAAGAGAAAAAAAACAAACAAAAAAACATACAGTGCTTTATACCTGCCACCTTTAGGATTAAATTCTTGTCAGTTCTATGAAGAATAGTGACTTTTGTTTTTATTTTGTGGATTTATGTTAGAAACTCTTCAAATAATGAAATAAATGAGATCAAAAACATTCTTACACTAATAACTGCTTAAAAAAAAAAAAAAATATTTCTATAGTGCCTGCTCCTGGAGAGACAGAATTGTGGTTATGACCACTAATTAACTCATTTTCACAACAACTAGGTGGGATTATTTTAGTAGTATTCCCATTTT
Organism: Microcambeva ribeirae; assembly: GCA_035222435.1. Taxonomy (NCBI): domain Eukaryota; kingdom Metazoa; phylum Chordata; class Actinopteri; order Siluriformes; family Trichomycteridae; genus Microcambeva; species Microcambeva ribeirae. Next base: position 52,190 of record JAYECN010915420.1, on the reverse strand, counting down.
ACAGAAGGGCAAACTGACCCCTGGACATGCCTTATTAAATTTTGGCTTACCTGCTTCAAAATCTAGTAAGAAACTTCTTACTGCCCATTCACATGCTCTGTCAGAAGCCCTTTCTAAAATACTACAATTTCAGATGTACTGTCTATTCCAGAAATTAATCTGATTCCAGTCCTATGGATGAGGAACTCTTTTATTACTATTTCTTCTGTTTAATGATCTTTGTGGAGATGCAGCATGTTCCTGAAGAACACAGTCAGAAATCTAAAGCTCTCATTGGCAGCTATATGAGGGTAAGTCAGCACATATAAGTAAAACAGAATTGGAGAACTTCTCCTTAATTATGAGCACTATCAATTTGCTTTTGTTTCTCTTGACTCTCTTTACAAGCCCGGTCAGTCCAATGCAGCACCACAGTGGTAGGGCTTCCTGTTAAGGTCTGGGTGGCAGTGACTGCAGAGTCTGTGCTTAAGTGGCCTTGTTGCTGTAGTAGATCAATACCTGTCTGTCTTTTGCTGTTGTTTTTGGTGGTGCTATTATCATGTGGTTTGGCACGCCGAGATACTGGTGCAACTTCTGACTTGTTCTGTCCGTCATTGGAATTCTTAAATAAATATATCTAGAAATTTAGCCCTGCCATGAGATTGGCATTCTGTTTGGGCGTCCATCTTACTCCTTCAGAAAGTGTAAGCAAAAAGTGTAGTTCTTTTAAAGTGTCGTTCTGTAGTTCTTCAGAAGTCACCCGTGAATTTTAAGGTGAAGAGGAGGATCATGATAGAGCTTTTCCCCAGGGTTAAGGGATGGCTTTAGGCTGAAGCTGTAGAGCTTAGGTGACTCTGCACCGGCTCCCACGGGCCGGTCTTTCAGCCCCTCTTCCAGCTTGTGACCAGTAATGATGATCTGTGAGCCAGTAGGTGTATCTTATTTTACTTGCAAAGCACTCAGCTATCATGTTGGCAAGCATCTACAAAATCTTCAAAGCAACTAAAAGTGAGATTTAAACAAACAAACAAAAAGGTGGTTCTTATCTTTCTTAAATTGATTTTAACTGCAAGTCTGTATCTTATGAGTTTTACACCTGTTTCAGAAAACTTCATGGGTTTCTCTGCTTTTATTCTAGCGCATAAAGGGGCCTGTGTGTACTTGCTCAGAAGCTTAAAGCTCTAACAAGTGGAAATCCTGCCCCATGAAATGTAACGTGGTAGAGCAGGATGCTGCTTCCATGTCAGTCAAGAGCAAATCTTCAACTAAATTTTGCAAGGGCAGGAACAGACTCTCAAACCTGATGAGTTTGAGGCCATCTCATTTCCATTTTCCATTCTGAACTTTTTTGTTCTCCTTGCATTTACATTTCCTTTTTCTCATTGTATTCCAACGTAGCAAATGAGGTTATAGAATGAGATCCCCGCTCAGCAGAGTGATCGATGCCCTGGCTGTGTTTTCCCTGGCTAAAAAGCTGCAGGCCTGAGAAACAGGCCCAAGGAGCCGCACACAATGCGGTATCGTCCTCCTGCGGCGCTACCAGGGACAATTGCCAGCGGACTCGCAATTCTTTGGGCTTTCTTGCAGGCTGAAAAGAAACCGAATCCGAGCAGTCTCCAGCCTGTCATGGGCTGACAAGGGGCCCTGCCGTCGGGATAAACCCCCTGAACAATAGTGCGAAGGGAAGCGCGGTTGGCTAAGGATCTCAGCGTGGCTCTCTGGGCCCGAGCGCCAAGGTGCTCAGCAGCTCCGGGGCCTCCGGCACGTGTTGAGCTCCTGGCGGGATGGGAGTCGCACTCAAGTAACTCCATGTACTTAAATAAAATCCACAGCAAAGCTGCTAATAGGCCTGTGGAAGTTTTAGTGTCTAAAATGTGGTTTTATTCCTAAAATAAGGTAACCGTAGAGTGTAAATAGACATGAACCATTAATACTCTTAATGTGCTGCTGTTATCTGATGATACCCTTCATGTAGAATGCAGAAATGGCAATTATGGTGGGTATTTCTGCATGGTTCTATAAATCAGTCAGGATGTTTTGAGGGTGAATAGTTGGATAGCTATTATCTGAAAGATGCTTCTATCTTTTATGGTCCCATGGGTGGGCGTTCAGGTGAGTCCCGTAGACATGGTTTGCACTACAGCAGTGGCGACTGAAACCACGGCTCACGTTGTCTGCAGGCTGTGAGTGAGGTAGGCGCCGAAAAGCAGATGGGATAATAAACCAGTGGATAAAATTTATGGTGCTGAGAAATGGTCTGTTAATATTGAGACGCAGCGAAACAAGCGCTGCTGCCAAACGGCGTCTTTGATAAGGCTCCCACAGCAGGGCACTGTGTTTTGCGGGGCCAAACCAGCCTTGGCTGCATGTGCATGCAGTAGCTCTGCGCAGAACCAAATCTGTACCACAAATGATCTTCTCTGACAGTGCTAGTTGATTATTATAATTTAACCTTATCTAAATTGTTAAATTAAACAGTTTACCGCATGCTTTTGTTTCTTTGTTGCCGAGATATAATGCACATAGGAGGAGTTAATTACTGCACACGACAACAGTGGCACGTTTCATTGTCTGCGTTGCTTTGATAGGAGCCGTGTGGAATCCCCGCGCTGCATTGGCAGCGAGGAGGGGAAAGAGGGAGATGCAAGGGCTCTGTTGTAGCACAGATGCTTTTGGATGATAATTAGCATTTTTGTTTTGAATATGACTTTCTTTGCAGCTGAATGGTGCTAATTTCACTTGGCTCAAGCATCACCTAAACCGCGCAACCTGCAGTCACTCGTGCGCGGCGATCCTGCGGGGGGTCGGGTGCCGCGTGCGGATCGCGGTGGCTCTGCTGGGAGAGCCCTGCTGCAGCGCGCGTCCGCACTCCGTTCTCGGCGCTCACACAAGGCTCCGGGGCTTCCGCGACGGCATTAGGTCATGGCTTAACTTAGGCAAAATCCTGGTGCTCTGCTCTGTATTGCCCTTTCCTAAGGCACGGTACGCGTTTGCGATAGAAGGTGTCATCTTTTCAGCTGCTCAGCTCATGGGCTCTGGGGTTATTTTGCCAGCAGAGGGCCACGTGAAACTGGATAAATCGCTTTTGGACTCGCATTTTCAGAGTAACAGCTTCAGCATATGGTTGTTTTCAAGGGCAAAATGAGTAAATAATTGGATTTTTAAAGAAGCTACCAAATGATTAATTATTTAAAGCAGGAATGACATTGCTTTTACAGCACACCACAGTGCTGTATCAGTCTAATTGGGCTGCATTCTGGTCTCTAAAATGCATCATTCCTACCTGTTTGTTCTGAACTGCTCAAGGTTGATAGATGCAGCTCTAATAAGTCATTAAGCTGACATGATATACAGCAGCAGCATGTGCTTTTGCTATAATGACACAAATGAGAAAGGAATTGTTTTTCAGAGGTACAGTCACGTTTGTTTTTGATGTGGCCTCTAAGCAGGCAGTGATTACTCAGCCTCTGGTGCTGCAGGAGTTGACCTTTGGCAAAATATTTTGTTATCCTCAATCTCTTATATAGGCCTTTTGTGAACTCTGCACAGTTCTCATTTTACTGATTGCACTTAAAGTCATTTATTGCACAGTCTTTGCCCTTCCAGCAGATGTTAAAGGATTCCCTACCTCCCCCCTTAAAGGCTACTCCTCCGCAGCATCTAATTATAACCTACACAAAAGATTAACAGATGTTATAATTGTCTTTACTCATTGATTAAATAGTTTCTGCATGATTTGCTTTCTCTTTTCCCTCGTTGCTGATTTGTGAGGCCTTTCTGGATAAGTCTCACGCATCTGCAGCTTGTTAATGGCTGTCTTCAGGTTTTTTTTTAACTTTTTGGTTTTGTGGTTCAGTTAGAGCTGAATATATATCCATATTTATATGGATATGTTCTTCTGGATGATGTGGCAGAAACCTGTTAAAAGGTTTTGAATGCTTGCCCTGATTCCACACACTTCTGTTTCCTCCTGCCTTTTAACTCTTTATTCCAAAATGTGTGCAAGATGCATACTAGTTTTAAGGAACATAAATTGGGAAATGATGAGATTTCTTCAGCACTAAGTGTGTCACGATGGCAATTGGCACTTGGAAAGGAAATTAGTGGTTGATCACCACTAATGGTGGTGATGGAGATCATCTTGTCACACATTTTTGGACAAAATCTTTGTTTCAACCCCTGTTTTTAAAGAACAGGTGAAAGCCTTGAGGCTTTGAATTATGGACCTGGGCTTTCAAAGGCCCTTAAATGCTCTCCTACCTACCCCTTCCGCACATCCTTCTAAAACATAAAACTGTTGCAATGATTCCTAACCATAGAAACCAGCTCCCCTGCAGGAATGGATATATTGCTTCTGATCAAGTCCTTTTGTATATTTTTGGCTACAAAAGCTATTCCAGTTCTATGTGATTTTCAGGGAATATCAGCTTAATTAATGCAGATTCTTGGATATATAAGACATGTTGTGTGATTTTGCTTTGCTGATGCTGGGTGGAACTCTTCTTTTTTTTGTAGTGAACGCTCTATGTGCTGCTTGCTGTGAGACTTTGCAGTACGACCTACAAGACTGTAGGTTTTCATCAGGTTTTAAAGACGATCTTTTTATGTATAATTCATGGTTTTTACTAGCCTGTATAATAATCTGTGCAGTACACAAAAGCATTTGTCTGGGGATTCAACAGGGCTATAGAAACAGTGGCACTTTGTTTATGGGATTAACAAAGAGCACTGTATCCTCATTGCCTTCAAATGACATCCCAGTGCTCCTGAATGCTTTCCATTTATGAGCTGGATGAGTAGATTAGTTCATAATAAGAAAATTCCAGGGTGCCAACTGGGCTTGGGAAGTTGTGCTTGTGATTTTAATTATATAGACACCTGTCCACACTACCAACGTGCAGTATTTCATAGAGATTTCTGAATAGCCAGCAGATGGAAATGACTTGTACTCAGATACCAGCTTGGTCTGATCTTGAACAGGACCCTGATGGTGAAAGGCTAAAATCCCAATCAACAATAATCAGATCTATCCAGACCCTATATGTAGCTGGGGCTACAAGTCCTAGGTGCTGGCTACAGTTGCACATGTGAAATGCTTCTAAATTAATGACTTAATGATTTAGCTGAACTTTCAGTAAAGACTTTTAGCATCTACTAGTAGCAGTTACTGAAGGAATCTATTAAAATGAAACGTGGTCTACCATGTGCTAATACCCAGGGCCCTGTTTTGTCACTGGCTGCCAGTGCTCCCATATAAGATTAAGATCTTCATCTTTATGTTAAAATTGCACAGTAAATGCAAGACAGCACCAAATGAATGGGGAAAAAAAAATGACACCAGTAGAACGACGTGAAAGGTCTTGGGTTGCCATTCGTTGTGTGTCGCTGCTTGAGAAATTTTAAGAGTTGTCTTGTATTTAATTATGTGCCTCTGCTAGAACTAATAATTTCTCTCCCTTAAGCCCCAGTTCTGTCATGCTGTTATTGATTGGGAATGTGCTAGGATGTTCACAGGAAACCATTTCTGTCACTTATATTTTCCAGCCTTGATTTGCTGCTGGGCTCCTGGTTTGTGCACTATGTGGTGCCGGGGGGTTCAGAGCTTGGCTGCCCCGTTCGGGGACCTGTGACTGGGCAGGGTACTTGTTGTTATTTTATAAATGGCATACGTATACACCATATACTACTGCCTTCCTTCCTGCTTGTCTGTGTCCTAAACTGTCTTCTCTTAAAAAAACGAACAAAAATCAACCAACTAAACAAAATCCCAACAAGAACAACCACAAAAAAACCTCATGCTGAACAAAGTTTTTAAAAGGTTGCATTCAGCCTCAAAATGCACCTGATAATTCAAAATGCATCACTTAAACTATGGAGTGTATTAACTCTGTCCCCTTCCCTGTTAAAACTAGTATTTTTCTTTTTTATCAGCCAAAATTATTGGCCAAACAGCCATTTAATTTCAGTTATTTCAACAAATCTTGAAGGTGTATAAATTGCAATTCTAAAAGTCTTTCCTAGGCCGATATGACCTTACTTCCAAGAAAAAACTTGGGAAAACCATTTGAGTCATTACTGTGAATTCTAGAAGAAAAAGTGGAGGAATCCTGTGGCAACCCAGCAGTTTGTACTGCATGCAAAAATATTTTTCCAGTTTTATGAATGAGAAACTTCTGAAATGCGTTGTTTTTGTGGGCATGTGTCACTTTTGGAAGTTAAATGATTTTTAGTTTGCATTCTGAACAGGGAGACACTTGAGTAAGAGGAGTATGAGAGAATTTTACTGTTTTACTTTCTGTCTGATATTTTTTGGATATTACTATATCCATAATGCCAGTGTTATCCGTGACAGTGGACTATATGTTCCTATTATATTTCACTTGGTAAAGCTGAGTGCAGATGAGTTAAAGTCTCGTAGGTTGACATAAAATGTAGGAGAGTTATGAACCTTTTAAATGGGATATTCAGGAACTTTTTTTAATTTACATTTTTATGAAGTTTCTGGCAGATGGAAAAATTGGAAGTCGGTGTGTGGCAGCCAGTCTGCACATGGAGAACCTGAAGAAAGCGACTGTAGGCAGCTCACTGCATGGAGAGGACGTTTGGCCTTCCCGGCCAAAGGCAAAACCCTCTTGGGCTAGTAGTCCCTAACGTGGATCAACCACCTGCATGTGTAAGGAGAGACTCTGACGTGAAAGGCAGAGGTGGTTTTTATTTCTTTTTCTCTTTCCCTCTCCGCCAGGGTTTTCAAACTGCTCGTTCATGGCAGCATCACTTGCACTTTATCATGCTGAACTTTCTGTAGCCTTATTTTTTATATGACGAGTGTTGCACTGGTTCTCTAGGAATCAGTCTGTATTGGATTTCACTTTAAGTAATTTCTTCAGATAGTCAACATCATTTCCGCCTCTTGTTCTCTTTTCAGTCTCTTGTCAATACCCTAATCAGTTCCTCACCATATCAAATGTTAGTGCACATCCCTCAAACTTGGGTAGATGTTTGTTCCTTCCCATCTTCCTCTCCTCTTGTCACTGTTTGAAACTACAATAAACAGGATTGTTCATCTTTCCCCCACAAGTCAATACTTTTAATCAGCTTTACTGCTGAATTCCGTCAAGTTTGTCTATACCCTTGTGGCCTAGCACAGGACTTGGCCTAGGAGACGAGACCCCCCTTGAAGGCAGAGGCCTGCTCGGCGTGCCAGAACTGTCCAGGCTTCTGTCACCCGCTGTGTGGCTTTGAACGAGGGCACAGTATCACCCACTTGGAGGTTTTCACAATAGGTTTCCTGTCCACAAGTCGAACGTGGAGTGCAGTCAGTGAGTCTCTGTCTGTTCTTTTAATTTTACAGTCTTAATGTTAGACTGTGGTGCACACGTGCGCATTGAGAGGAGAATAAAGTGCCTATGGACTGGCCAGAGAAATCCCTCTGGAGTCATGCTTGTGGGTGTTTTTTTGTAGGTATGTGCCCGGGTACACAGGAAGTACCCCACACTGTATAGCTGGAGGCGGTGGAGCTGAGCTGTGCGTTCTGTCACCCGGGTGCGCTGGGGCCGCCGGGGTGGATTTCATCCTTGTGTGATCTAGGCTGGCTTAAATGAGAGTAGGCTTGTTGTAACTCCTGTGAAGGCTGAACAGTCAGGGAACCACATGAGGGTTTTAGTGCCCAAGCTTAGATTAGCAGAGGACCAGAGCTTTGGTATTTCTTGTTAGTTCTGGCCCCTTCAAGCTCTGCTCCTTTACACTTCACAGAAGACAGAGGTGACTGCAAAGAGAGGTGACTGATGGGGTAGCTCTAACTGGGCTAACTACAAATTAACAGGACTCAGCAAAGGTATTTGACAACAGAACAATGAGAAGTGGCTGAAAAAAAAAAAATCTAATAAAACTATGTATGATGTCCTCCGTTGAAAGCACCTGGAGCTGCGCAGGCTGATGGAGCTGCGTGTTCTTGTTGCATTCCCAGGCCCCAGGCTGCTCTTTGAAATGTGGCGTCAGCCTTGTTTTTGCTGTCCCTGGAAGAGCTTGTTGCTGGCCCTTCTGTTCTTATCCAGGGTTGGCTTTAGCCGTCGTGGTGCCGAGGGGCTATTTTCAGCATAAGCAGGTAAGCAAAATGAGCTCTTTCTCTCTCACCCTTTTCCCCGCTCTCATGGAGGGATCATGCATATTTCATTGTTCTTTATCCTCCCATATTATTCATATGACAAAGGGGGATTATGAGCTTGATTCAGCTGCTTTTCTCGGCTGTTCTTGAACAAATATCTTCATTGTAAAATTATTGTCCTTAATGTAAAGTTAGGCCGTGGCCCATTGGGAGTGTCTGAAGAGCAAGGTGAAATGTTAGACACTGTGTAACAACCCACAAGGCCCCAGATTCATTAGAAACAAATTGTGTAGCCTAGACTTTGAAAAATTCTCTCTGATGCAAATGAGTTTGATTATCTGAGGACAGTGCACAGGTGAAGATGATACTAGAAACCAAGGAAATGTTTTTATAATACTTGTTTTATTTTGAGATTTTTCCTTTAGGCTACATGAACATTTTACAGTGCTCTGTAGAGTGAAATCAGAGGTCCAAACGTTGCTGCTAAGTTAAGATGATTGTAATTATTCCTCATGTTCATGAGTTGGGATTAGTCAGTAAATAGATGTCCTTTCTCTGCCTTCATCTCTGCTACAGGGAGAACCAAACTGAGTGAGGTTTGTTTGGGCCATTTCACATGACAAAACTGCTTTTATTCACCCAAGTTGTCTATTAGGCAATATTAATAGCCAAAGACGCATGGGGTGCAAAATGAGGGGGACCACAGTGACCAAAAAGCTCCTAAACATGTTCACTCCTTAGCCTCGCTGATGGGCTTGTGTTCAAATCCCTGAGCCGCCTTGTGATCACAGCTGCCATCCCTTCTAGCAATATTATTGAAGGGGGCTGAGCAGGCACAAGGAAGTAATGGTTTTTAGGGGTCGCGCTGGGCTACAAGTAGCACACGTGGGTAGGCAGAAGTGGTTCATCTGTCTTGGATAAGAAGGGGTCTGTGGGGTAATTTCACAAGCACCTCATTCTACTTCCCTAGGTCTAGTTTCAGAAACGGAGCTGTTAGCAAAGCTCGGTGGACTGCCCGTAAAGATCTTGATACTCATTTTACTTGTTAGTTTGAACCTGTTAGACTGTAGACTTGCTTGAGCAGTGCCTGGATTTACACCAGTGAAAGAAAAACATGGAGAAAACAGTGGATCAAACTCAGTTTGTGGGACTTCAAATTTAATTGAAGACACTTATCTGAACCTTGCAGAAATACTATATGAATACCTGTGGACTTGCTAGCTTTTTTTTTTTTTTTTTTTTTTTTTTATTGGGGTGTTGAACCAGGTAAGACTTCCTTTGGTGAAGATTTTGGCATTCAGTGTGAAACCTGATGATGATCCCATTTGGCACTGCTGCAGCTAGCCGTGATACCTGGAGAATGTGGAGGAGGCTGCAGTGTGGGCTGTAGAATCAGTGTTGGTCCCTTCAGTCTTTGTCACTGACAGTGTTAGGCAAATTATAATAAGAAAGAATTTTTTTCACAAAAATATTTCTAAGGGTTTTGTCCAGGGGTGGCTTAGGTAGCTCATTTGTGTTAGAAATGGATTTGTTTAAAAACAACATAATTATGTGAAAGCTTATATATGTCCAGGAAATTTGATATATCATTTGAAACTTAGTATTGAAACTTTTAAATATAGCTGAGTTGCAATGTATTTTTTCCAGGCGATCCAATTATGTACTGACATTAAAATACTGTGTGCTGAGACCTTCTCTTGAGTCTTTAACATTTAGATAAAGCATTAACATTTGATAAAACATTAACATTTTGATACAATCAATATTTTGCTATAAGAGAAGGCTAGATCCAATAATGACGTTCAAGTTAAATAAGTTGCGTCTAGTATTTCAGCTCTTACCTGCCTCAGACCACAAAACGCCTGAGGTATCTATGGGACATTGGGTTTGGAACTTCAGAAATCTCCATGTAACCCTTCAGGTGTCTGGTCACAAGTCAGATTTCCTCAGGTCCTGGGGAACTGTCTCCTGCTGATGCGGGAGCCGCTCGGTTGTGGCTTGCGGGTGACACGTGGCGCTGTGGGTGTCCCTGGGGGTGTCGATGCCGTAGCCGGGTTCAGGGCTTGCCGCTTCCCCAGAGCAGTCTGATAGCAAAACGTTGCTGGGAGAGGCCAAACATCTTCATCATATAATCATCTGTATCATATGAATTTATAATAGTGTGTAGTAAAAAGTAGCATATAGTAATGAGAGATTATAACACTCGCCCGAGAAATGGGAGCTTTGGCTCTGCTGATCTTCTAAGCCTGAAAAACCCCAATCTTGCTGAAAGCCTCTTGATACAGCATTCACAAGGGTTTGATTTCGGTGCAGGAAGTGGAAGTAAGGATGCACAAACACCACTGTCATAATCTGTCTTTTTAGTGGTGACAGCACTGTAATATATCCATTTTTCCCCCTTTGCTTACCATTTGCTGACAACAGATTCATGCTTTCTGTCTGCTTATTGTTCCTCGTTTTTGTCTCAATAACTGTATTGCATGATGTGAATGCTTCATATGTTCCTTAAAAGCAAGCAGGGAAGGGGAGTCCTCTGACCTTTTCAGCATTCCTTGGTGTAATTTACTGGCTCATCTTTTTCTCCCTGCAGCATGGCCCATGGAAGTTCATGATAAAAATGGACAGCTAATCAAAATACAAAATACTGAAAAGGTTAAAGCTTTGATTATGTTAGTCTGTAAATGTTCATAGTCTCTTATTTATTTATTTATTTATTTTGGCCAGAAAGAAAATGAGAGCTGAAAACGGCATCAGATGAATTGTGCTTATTCTAGAATATGGAAGTGGTAGCGGTTGAACCCATTCTGGCTATTGCTGAAAGAACATAATCTTGTGCCTTCTCATTTTATGTTACTGCAACCCACTTTACCCTCCTAAATGAATACATGCATCCATTTAATTAACCTCATGAGATACCAAGATAAAAATCTTTGAACTGCTTCCATGCATTTTATCTTGACAGCTGTCATAGTAATAACAGTGCCATATTCTCTGTTTTCTGATATGTGTTATTTTGAGCATACTGCTAGATTTGCTAAATTTGATCCTTTAATCTTGTTTAAATCCTAGCAGCAATGCCATTGAAAGGTTTACTGGTTGTTTTGTTGGGAGGATAAATGGAAGGATGTCTACAGGAAGAAAGCATCAACTTATATGGGAAAAGTGTGCTTAACAGGGTGCAATTTAGTAGCTGTTAATTTTAATTGCCATGTTTCTAGCACCTCGTGCTAAGAGTTTGTTCCTTGTTGGAAGGAGATCACCAGTGAAAAATGGTATTAGGCCTTCCCGTGTGCTCTGCTATTCCCTGTTGAGGGGCTGGGGTGAGGACAGAAGGGACCCACATTTTTTGATCCTCAAATTTCTCTGCCTTCAGTTTTACTTGTAAACTACAATGCATCAGAGTCATCCGAAGATGAGATAGTTCCTTGTCTTACCCCATCCTTTCCCTGCTTCCATGGGAGTGCTTTATCTTGGCATTATGTTTGAGCAGGGGACGATTTGCCACCGCAATTAGAGGACCGCTGGATTAGGGAGTGTTTTGGATCACAAAGTAGCTCGCAGGACCCGCTTCGCTCTGTAAACTACTGCTACAGTTGCCATATCCTTTGAAGGGTTTTAAAGGTTGTAAGATGTTCAGAATGTCTGAAGCAGAATTATTCCAAGGGAAAACTGGAACCCAGGACCCAGACTCATCTGAGCAATTTGACTGGCTTGAAATACTTTGTTTTAATGTAACTTTCCAAAGCCAATCAGGCTATCGAGAGAGGTGGCCGGCCTGTGCAGTAGTGCTGTGTTAGCTGCCTTCTAATTCCCATAGCATTCGACTCATCTAAGCATTTTAGGTTCTTGCATCGGAATTTTTCTAATTTAATTAACTCATTAATGCTAGCACATGGCACATTCCTCCCCTGCAAGAACGCAGCTCGCTTATCTCAGTAAGAGCCTAATCCAGTGGGTGTGAACGTACAGTGCATACGTTAGTGCTAACGAACTGCTGACCGGCCTAAGCAAATACGCGCGCGTCCGGAGCGCTGGGCGGGCAGGCCCTGCGTGCGGCCTGGCTGCGGGCGCTGCGGGGGAAGCACAACGCAGTCAGCTCGCGTGCAGAGTGCATCAGCGCGGCCGTCACTGGGCTTTCCGTTTCCCGAGCGTTGTTGTCGTTTGTTTGAAACATCGGCTCTCGAGAGAATTTTGGAGTTATTTTTTCATTTCATCTCCGAAAGTCGTGAGCAGGCTGAATACCAGGAGCGGGAGAGCTGCGGGTGTGGTAGCGAAACCGCTCGCTCTCGTGGCTTGCTTTGAATCACGAGGCGGAATTCTCTCATCCTTCGCAAAGGTGGGGTTTTGTGCGGGAACTGCTCCCGTGGTTCTACTGTTTGAAAAGACAAGAAATACTCAAACAACTTGGTGCGTACCTAGGATTTCTGACTGACCCGGGCCCAGGAAGACTTTGATGTATCATTGATATATTTACTACATATGGGCTCCCTAATTCTGGCGTGTTGTCCTTCCCATTCTGAGAAGGACCAGACAGTTTATGCTGTATTTAAAGCTTTTTCTGCTTCTTTTCTTACTGTGACTGAGCAAAACCAAGCGTATAGGCCTTGGTGTTGGTTCCGGAGTTGTCGCAGCAAACGCGGCTCTGTAATGGTGGACTCAGCTGCCTGATACGGAGGGAGGTACGTTTAGAACCAGCTTCTCCAGAAACTGAATCACTGCAGAGATCAATAGAGATGTGAAATCTTTCACCTTCTAAATAAAATTTGCATGGATAAAAAATTTTACTTCCTGGTAGCTGCTTGCCGGCCTCTGCTAGTGGTGCTGTATTATTTTCCTTCCCTCTCTGAGGGCTGATACCAGTCGGGTTTCTCTCCTTCACTTCCGAAGCGCGGCTTTCAAACCTGTGGAATTGGGCAAGTAGGAAGAAATGTTTAATCGTGGTCGCTGGGGAGCCTTGAGCTCATTGCAGTGCCTGGAAGTGTGATGTCCTCACCAGAAACGCTGTGCTCCTGTTAACACGGCCGAAGGACAAGCGGGCAGCGGTGCGGCGCTGCCCTGCGGGTGTTTTGCTGGCTGCCGCTGGTAAGGTATGTTGAGCAGAGGGTGGCAAAGCCTGTTCTCTGGCTGTGTTGTATCTATTCTGAATTTATATAAAAAAAGACAGTATTTTCCAGAGGTGTCATTTTTGTTACCTGTCATAACTGCTAAATCCATCCTAATTTGAAAGAGAGAAAAATAAATACAACCTATTTCCTGTTATGAGAAGATTTACTATGTGCTGGTCCCCAGCTGGCATATATTGGCATGGCTCTGTTGAAATGCAACTGCAGTTTCAAGCTGCCTGCAAATATCTTGGATGCTTATCTAAGGAATATAATGTGATACTTTTTATCTGCAAAAGCAATATACATCAATCATAGTCTGTTACTACTAGAAATAAAGAAGGGATAAGCCAAGAAGTTTCTTTCATAGGTTATAGGCAGTGCTTTTCTATGTTAATCACGTAACTTCTTCAGGGCATAGTTTCAGAGCCATCTCCTGAAGTAATGAACACTGTTGGATTGAGTACTAAAATTACTGCCTTTTAAGATGGTGCTGATGCCTCCGGCTTGTTGGCTGTGTGAGCGGCGAGGGAGTACCACAGAGAAGCAAGGTCCCGCTTAGGTCTTCCCCCCAAGGCGCTCTTCCAGGTACTTCAAACCTTTCTTCCTTGAGTTCAATGCAAAACTACTAAGACTCGAGGCAGACATCTGGGAGCTGCTTTCTTCTAGGCTGCAGTTCATGACACAGGCTTAAGCACTGAGCGCCTCTCCCTTCAGTGTCTATAGGCTCTGCACGGGTGACTCTGTGGGTCTTTTCTGAAGAGTCCTGCCCTGGGAGTGCTCAGAGGAGTGTAAGATGTGGCCCTGAAGATCCAGCAGCACCCAGGTGTGAATGAGGCATGCGGGAAGCACCAGGAGGAGGGAGAGACGTTGCAACAGCTGTTTGCAAGTTGGCCAAGCTAAATGGAAGGTCAGGTGTGAAAGCTGCTCATGGGTCTCTCCTGTTGGAGAGAAATGAGCAAGTACATTGGTCACAGAAACATTATACAGTTCTATCCTGATCTCTTGGTAACACAAAAACAGTATTTCTGATGATTGGCCAAACTGATTCTCAGGACTTCTGCGTTTCAAGACTGTTCCTCCTGGACAACCGTTCTGCTGTGCTGAGCTCTGCAGGAGAGGTGCCAGCTCCACTTTGAATTGTTGTGGTTGGTCTGTTGATTTCTCAGAGGACGGTGGTTTTACCCAAGAGGCTCATTTTTCTGTGGTGCCAGAAGTATGCTGCGCAGAAACGACCATCCACACTGGAAGGCTTTTTTCTATATTAAGTGCTCCTTCACTGTAATGATCAGTTTTCTTTGAAATCATTCACTGTAATGATCAGTTTTCTTTCAAGATCTCTCAGTTGGCTGTTTTGAGGCACTGGTGCATGTTGATACATGTCATGTGTTGTTCTGTCTTTGATAAATACCTTTGATTCAAACCTTTAACGGGGTGGAGCCGTAGGCTGTTAACTCTTTGGGGAGAGATCCTTGGTGGCCCATGAGTAATGTTTAGGTAGGGCTATATGGGATATGATAAATCCACTTGTGCCTGAGGCAGCACAGCATATAAACTATAGGAATAATAATCCCTTCTCTTAAGTAAACTAGAACTTGGGGTGATTCTGCCAAACATCTGCAGAGATTTCAGGCGTTTACTGACATTAAATGCCTGACCTTCTATGGGATAGCTCCTCCGACCGCAGGTCCCTCCCCAGCGGCCTGCCGGGAGCTGCCTCTGTGCAAGTGACGCCCTGTGCAAGGACGCTATGGAGGTTACCTGGCCTCCTTCGCTTGCTCACTTCTGGCACCCTCATGAGAACAGCCTAATAATTTGCCTGTGTGCTTGTTAAAATCTGGCAGAGTCCCTCTTTGGAGAGAGGAGAGCTAATCGGCAAACAACGGCATTCAACGTAACACGGCTCCGCTTCCGCAGCGCTGGAATTAAATAATGCTTGAACCTTCAGTCCGATGGCAAGCAGATAACCCTGCAAAGCAAGCAAGCAAAAAGATTTTGAGGAAAAACAGAGACTTATCCTAAAAGTATTTTGGTTGCTTAGACTTATACGTGTAGAGGCTAATTTATTTGTGTTTTGGAGAAAACAGGCTGAATTCTAGTTCTCCACAAGTGTAAACCGGAAGCACCAAGCAAGTGTAAGAGACCAGGTGCTGGTATAATAGACGCCTGGATTTAACCCTGGTGCAGCTTAGTAGCTGGCCCAGTTCTGGTTTCCCCAGGGGTAAGGTTTTACTATAAAATCCCTGGAGCCTCGGTGTGCCTGTGGCAGACCATTCTGGGGCAAATTTGGGAAAAAATTGGGGTATCTTCTTGATAATCTTCTTGCTACTGCCGCAACAACAGATGGACTCCTTCACAGGTGGGTGACAAGTCAAGTGAGCCCACAGGCCCATGAGCACATCTGGGGGCACAGACAAGTTTGTGTTGAAGGTGCCAGGTGTGTTACCCTTCAGCCAAACGCACGTGCAGCTTGTGTTTGCAAGTGCAGGGGCTGTTCACAGTGAGCACGAGGGATTAGAAACGTTTAGACAGGCTTGCCTTTTGCTTAGTCTTAATTTTCAGTCAAATGCAATTAATTACTTTAGGCTGAGTAACACTATATGAATATCAGAGCCTTGGTGGATTTATGTTTTCGAAAAGGCTTTTGCAACTGGTCTTGACTAAAAATTGTGGACAAACTCTTGCAGGCTTTTTGCAGTGGACGTTTGTTGTCCTTAGAGTTAGCCCAGAGGAGCAGCTATAGGATGTTGTCACTTGACACAGTAAATGTAGTCGCTATGAGCTACGGGAAAAATCCTGTATTAGGTTTTACATTCACGGGTATGTCAGCTGCTACATTTTGATTTCTACTACTGCATCGTAATGTTGAATAACTTCAGTGACTTTGCCTGTGCTCTGCAGTCAGGCAGGACAAGTGTTACATTCTTAACACACCAATTAAAACGCTAAAATATGTCCATCACCAGGAACTGTTACTTGTAAATTATGGCATGATTTTCTAGAAAATATCATCCAGGGATAACCAAATCCTACAAAACTGGAAGGATTAATTCCTTCCATTATAGATTTACTAGGTGAAATTCCCCGGCTGCTCTGTTGAGGCAGTAAGACTTTCTGATTATCACAGCAGAATCTTTGACCTTAAAAATGCAAGAAAAGTGCTGAGGGCATTTGTGTCTCATTAAGGATAATGGGAGTTGAAAGCTTTTAGAACTTCTCAGGATTAGGTCCAAAATTCGTGCATCCTCGTAGCTGCATGGATGTGCCAACAAGCACAGCGTACAGAGGGGCACAATTAAAATGAAAGGAGCCTTCCCCTCCCGGCCCCAGATGGTTCATTGGCTCTGCAAGCCTGTCTCCCAACCCTGTTAAAAAGAGTTGGGGGTTATTTATTTACTTATTATTATTATTATTGTTCTTGTTGTTATTTTTTAAAGCGACCCAAACATATTTCTGTCTGGACAGTTTAGGTTTTTTGACAGAGAAGACTTGTTCCTGGAACATAGCCTACCAGAGATGCAAAGTAATTAACTGCTCGGTTATTACAAAGTTAATGATCAAAGACAGAGACTGTTAAGTAGGATATTGAAATGTGCATTTATTTTTTTTTCTCAGTGATGCTGGAGACAGTCTGACATCTCTAGTAGATCATCAGGAAAACAAGTAACTTCAGCTATGGAGAGGAAAAGACAGCTACAGAAGAGGGAGCTTGGGAAAAGACTTTCTCTGGACAGCAGTCTTGTGGTAAGAATAAGTATTTATTTACTGACTCTATCTTCTGTCATAAAAAAAGTATAATTGTAAAGAAGCAGTGCTCATAATGATGTGTGTTTTAAATGTGTTTGTCTAGTCATCACAATAGCACAGCCTTCTGTGATTTTTAAGATTCCCCAAAGCCACATTGGTGGAAGAATTGTGCATCCTAAATAAAAGTATGTTATCCTATGGAAACATGTCACTGGATTTAGTGGGTTTGCACGAGGAGTGAATCAGGACAAAAGTACCAAGTTTGTAATTAAAATCTTACCTAAGCTCTCCAAGATCACTCTGCATTGCATTGGACTTGGTGCATGAGAGCTGTGGGTGACTGGGGTCATCTAATCAGAAATCCTGGTTTTACTATGGAGGATACGAGGGAAAATTTGCTGATCCACTGTGGTGAATGTATAAACTACTGTATTATCATCTGAAAGAGAAATATAAATGGCACATACTGTAAATTAACTTCTTTCTGGGTATAGAATTTGAATTTATTGGGTTCATATTCTAGATTTATTTTTAGTTAATGTTTTCAAATGATACCAGAGAATAACAAGGAATTTTTATAGCTGTACTGTGGGTATGTGATTGGGAAATGCTCGCAGACATTAAACTGTTGCACAAAATACTCGGCATGCTCACATGACTAGTGATGGAACCAATACTGAAAAAGCAAAGCTGAGAGAGACAGTGAGACCCATTTTCATTCATTTGACTTTTATAGAGGTTGCCTAAACCGCTCATCCCGCTGAGCGTGGTGCTTGGAAGCGCTGGGTGGGCGCGGGTGAATTTGGCTTTGGCAGCTGCAAGGGAGGAGGGCAGAGCTGAGATTTTAGTGGTCGCTCCCAGCCACCCATTTGGCTCTTCTGCCCAGAGCCCCACACTGTGAAATGAAGCTTCGCTCCATGAGCCTCACTTGGTCACTTGTGAGTAACGAGTCAAACGGTTCCCCGCGGAAATTCAGCGCTCCGGGGCAAACCTCGCCCTTAAAACGCACCGCCGACTTCCAAACAAGCTGGCTACCAGCTATCGATATTTACACGGTGAAATTAAAGCGTGCATGGAAACTGGGTGCTGAAAGCTTAGGGAAGTGCGAGCGGTTGTGAACTCTGCGCAAAGACGTGGCTTAGCGTGGAGATCAGCGCTCCTTTACCCTGTGCACGCACTGATGCGATGCACCAGGTTCAGCCTTGCCTTAATGCACGCATACAAGTTTTCTTTCCCTGGGGCGGCAGGGTGGCCTGCCGTGGTGGCTGGGAGCAGGCAGCAGGGTGTTTGTGGCTGCCGCCACAGCTCTTGCTCCGTGGGAAGGAGCTGCTGCCTCCCTGCTCCTCAGCAGGCGCTACGTGGGGCTGGGCCCTGTCCCTGGCGAGGAGCAGAGGCTGCTGGCGCTAGCTGGAGTCTCTGAGCTGCTGCGGATCTGTCTCTAATTAGCTCCTGTCCGTGCCAGGGTGCTGAAGGAAACGCGCGTGAGCGAAAGCGGAGACGGGTAATGTTTGCAGTGTGTCTTGAACGCACAAACCCACCGTGCCGTCAGGCTGCCGCGTCCCGTTTCTTGCTCTGGTTTCTACCGTGGGTGGCATCGTCGGGCCAGCGCTGCCCGGACAGCGGTTCGGGGCCAACCTGCACCCTCAACAGCCGCGTACTGCAGCTCAGCGCCTAGTGAAACTTCATGTTGAATAGCGTTTGTGTGACTTGGTTAAAGCGCGTCATCCACAGATTTAATTAGCATCTGAGTGCTGTGTGTTGCTAACAGCCAGCTAGTATTTCTTGGCAGAGACGTTGTGAGAGCCAAGTGCCTTCAGCTGCCTTAACGAACTGCGCGGGATGGCCTGGCACTGCATTCAGCTCCGCCGGCAGAGCGGAGCACTTGGTGTTCCCCTGCTTTCCCAAACCCCTTCTCTGTCTTAGCGCTGTCGGGAACCTCTTAGCTGTTGCCTTCTTAGCCCGTGTGCCTCGTTTCCCTTCTGCCCTCTCTGTCGCAGGTGACACCCGAGGGCTGTTGTACCCCACTCTGCTGCCCGCCGAGGTCCTTGCTTTCCTCCTCCTGTTCTGCTCCGGACTCCTACCGTAGGCGCTCAGGGCTGGAAAATTGCTTGGAAGAGCTGACCCTGATTTCCTTTAAAACAACAGCTTCTCCTTGTTTGGTGGAGGCTCCCAGCGTTATTGTAGCTTAGAAGGAATTTGGAGTTCTGTGTGTTTAAAGGAAGTGTTTCAATTATTTCACTCTGGACCAAGAGGTACAAAAGGGGTTTATGATAACATTCCTAACACAGCCTGGCTATGCTGTTTTTCCCATCTGCTTCAGATTGTAATCTTCTCATGGAATATTTTTTCCATGATTTAACCTACAAGTATTGCTTAGTGATATTTAAAACCAAAAAATTCCCTCTGCCTCCCTTATCTTCTGGCCTCTGAATATATAGGCCATGATGCAATTGGAGAGAAGGAGGAGAGAGGAGGAAAGAGATGTTTCTAAACCAAGAGAGGGCTTCCAACTCCTTAGGATACCTCTCTCAGTCTTCAGAATATGAATAGGAATTTTCATCAGAATTTGTTGTATTCAGGCTTATCCCATTAAACACTGAGTTCCACCCTCTGAGTGATGTGGACCAGCCTCAAAACAAGATCCTTCAAACAACATGTCAGTAAGCAATTACATAGGCACAAAACAATGTTCTTTCCAGGCACAGTCGCTGCTTTTTTGGATACCTCGGGTAAAGGGAAAGAGTCCAGGGTTGTTTCATATGCCAGGGTGCCTTGGGAAATAAGCTTTCCAGTGCAGGCAGATAAACCTTTTAAACGTCCTTTTTTTTTTTTTTTTTTTTTTTTTTTTTGATGCAAGTACACAAACATGTTCATAGAATGTACTTCATAGAACATATTTTTTTAATGAGTGATGATGGGTTTAATGGATATTTTAATCAATACCTTCCTGGAAGTTAATAGTTTGAAGCCATGTACTTTAACAAGATTCAGAATTTTACTTTTCTTAAATGTCAGATAATCCAACAAGGAAATCGATGTAATTCAATAATTCAAGTCAAAGGGGAGTCTTTCTGTTAGCCCCGATGGAATTAGATCCCCATGGGCTTTTAGTTAGAAGATCATAGCTATTATTCCCTAAACCTCTGGCATAGCCAATGACTATTATTGCTCTGGAGGTTTTTGATGTTGGCAGCAGCTTGGAGAATTTTTATATGCCAAAGTGCTCGTCTTTATTTGAAGACAGGGCAGTCATGCCTGCAGTGACAGAGGTGTTTTATAGTTTAATGCTCGGGTGAAAAAATTATGAAATATTAAGCTCATACCAATTCTACAGGTAGTTCTATAGGATCAATTATAGAAAGTAATATCTCTGTCATTTCTGCCTGATGTTTAAAAACTACAACATACCATACATGAAGGATATACTTTCTGTGGTTTTAAAAAAACTTTATAATACCTTCTTGTTTCATCTTTGGTTAAATCTATGGCTAGTTCATTTTGACTTTCTTAGTTTTTCTCTGCATATTAATTTTAAGCATATCATAATCCTCAAAATCAAATTGCCTTGAGGTAGGAAGACTAAAAACCTCTAGTTCTTTCATGTCTTCTAAATAACACATCCTGTATTGTACCATTACTAAAGATCTTTTGTCCTATATGTGGGTTGGTTCTAAGGTGAATGGATGGAGGACGCTCAGAGAACCAGATGTCGTTCTGGGTTGCTCTGTGTGTGTGTGTATATTGAAAATGGATGTCAAAGCCACTGCTGTGATTGCTGAAGTACTTCCCTCCTGAGCTGAAATAGAGTGCAAAATTGATAATCTTGATAGAATACATTTATTTGCCATACCTTACTTAGATGTCGCCTACCTCTCCGTAAGATTGTTTTCTAAGACGTGATAAAAAAGTAAGCTGGACTTTTTAAAGAACCTCTCATCTCTTGGTATAGCTTAAATTTTGCAGGTTTTATTAAAAAGAACAGTCTTGGAAGTGAAATGGTGTGAATACTTCCTCATTTTATGAATGTTTATGAATAATATTTTCCATGATTGCTACTTCACTTCAGCCTGTGTAGTCAAAAAGAGCTAGTGAATGAGACTATAGGTGAAAGCAAGGTAGAAATGGATTTTTTGCATTCTTCTCACTTTAGCCTAAAATAAAAAAAGAAATGAATGTGACATGTAGAAAAATACATCTAATGTTCTTTAAAAATTGATTTTAATAAAATTAAAGCACTTAGTTCCTTAGTGCTGTTTTAACCTGTCACATCACAAAATGTCTTTGTTTTCTCTGGTAATTGTTAGCGTTGTTTGGCATGTGGGGGTGGCAGGTTGGACAGGGAGTGCTATTAAAAAAAGCTAATGAGAGGTTTGATTGTACATCAGGCTTTCCTTAAAGCCGTTCTTCAGCAGAATGAGAAGCAAAATAACCCCTGAGCAGACCCCCCAGCCCAGTCTTTCAAGTAACTTGGAAGGGCTGGGGTGGGTGGCAGAGCGTCCCCCCTGCCACCAGGGCCACGGGGGCTGCTCTGTGCACTGTGGTGCCCTTTGAAAGTAAAGAAAGGCCCGTCCTCGGCCTGATCCAAACCGTCCACTTGCCTCCGAGCCCCTTTTGATGGGGAAAAAGTCAACGTTTCAAGCTGTGCTCTTTATTTGTGTGGGTGATTCCCAGCCTGCCTGCACACGTGGTTGGCCCTTACAGCTGTGGTGCCATTTAGCTGGGGAGAGCTGAGAACAGAGTGTCTTTTTGAAGCAGCCAGTAGTTATCAAAGTAAAAAGTTTTTGTTTTATTAAAATGAGGCTTTTCCTGTTAGAAGTGAGCTGCAGTGAAGTGCTGCTTTGGAGGCTCGTGGACTGTGCCCTGCCTCTTTCACTTGGTCACACGCTCCTGTGAGCCCCGGCAGGATTAGCTTTAATGACACCATTCCGGTATAATAAGAGCAGCGGGGTAATGTAATGAATTACACATGGTTATGCCGGGGGTAATGCCGACCTCTGCCTACCTCAGGTAGGTGTATTAGTGTCATACGCAAAAGTGCCTAGTTGCATCAGGGACCTTTGCTGAGAATCAGTGAGTTGTTATCAGGGATTAAGGCCCGGGGCTAGGAGCTGGGTGCTTTGGGTGTAGGTCCAAAATCCAAAGCCTTTAATAAATTTCTAAGTCAGTTTTCTCATCAATAATCTGGATATTATAGTAATTGTGGCCTGCAGCGTATGCTGGGAGCACTCTCGTATCAGCGTGTCTGGTGTCTTCAGAGGGATGGTGCCTCCGAGCCCACGGGGACTCTTCCTGTGTGGGAGTTAAATCCGGTGGAGGAATGCTGCTTGAGTCTGTCATTCCTCAAGTATTTAGCATCCCCCTAAACAGATACCAATCAATGTATTTTAGCATTTTTGAATGAAGCTTTTTGTCATTAAAAGTACTGGCTAACAGATGCTGGCTGATGTTCTAGTATTTGTTCCCTGCTTCAGTTTATTTTTTCATTGAGAACATTAAGGAGAACAGTTAAAGAAAGGCGAGGAAACCAAATAAATGGGATGATACTAAAACAGCACATGTGCCGGTGCTAGTGGTGCCTGTGCTGTTCTGTGCATCCGACAGGGAGCACATCCACCTCCAGCCTGCAGAAATGCCACATTAGAGGTGGGCATAAACCCAAGGGAGCAGTATTAACCCAGCAAACTGCCAAAGACGTCGCTTGAGGAGGGCGGAAGAATAAAAATCAAGAGCTCATATTTTGCTTTGCGACCAAGGCACCAGCACGTGCAGCGTAAGGCCTGGCAGAAATGACGATTTTCCTCATTTCTGCAGATGGACCGAGAAAACCAAGAGCAATGATGCTCTTTGTCTCTTAAAAGAAGCAGAAAATATCAGCCTCTGTTGCTAAAAGAATCTCAGCAACTTTCCTGTCAGATTTCCATCACAAAAATACTAAAAGAATGGGAAGACTTAAAAAGCTTCTAGCAAAGCTGGTTTGGTTAAAGAGGAGGAACTAAAATGGAAATGAAAGAGAAAGCAAGAGGAATGTCTGCAGAGATTTTGAGAGCTTGGGGAAGGAAACACGAGCAGGCCCCGACACAAAGTGTGGGGGCGATGGGTGTCAAATGTCACCAAGTTCTGGAGCCTGAGCTGTGTGACGGCCGTGACAAGTCGCAGCTGCGCGTGGCCGCGCTGCGGCAGCCCTGCTGCTCTGCACAGCAGAGACCACTGTGCCCGAGCAAGGGTTTGTGAGGGGTTTTTCCATCGTTCATGGGGACATGTACTAAGGGCAGCTCCCGCAGGAACCCTCACCATGGAGCTGTGGTCTGGTTATCGATGTCTCCGTTGGCTGGAGCTCTCGACTCCCTGCTCCTGCACTCTCCGGGCTGGCAGATGCCAGGGAATGTGGTGGGAATGCTCTGGCTGCTTCCAGGGGAAGGGGCAGAGCGCGGCCTGTCCAAATACAACCTCCAAATACAGCAGGGTGATTGGAGGCCTTGCCTGCCCAGATGTTCAAAGCAGAAGGCCCCCTGTAATAAGAGATCGGAGGAGATTGGGGTTAACTAAGGAGGGATTTTATCAACAAACCCTTTAAAATGCTGTGTGTCTTCAGTGATTTAATGTACGTGCGGAGAAGGACAGCTCAGCCTCTCACAGATGCCTAATTCTGCTCAACTACAAGACTGGGAGCACAAGAGGGAGACAAGTTATGTTCTAGGTTGTTTTACAGTCCTGATGTAATTCCCTGACTTACGAGACCAAGTGGCAACGTGAATCCACCTTTGTCAGTTCAGTAGTGTGTCCTTCCCAGTAACCTCTTTGGGTTACTGTTGTGTCCTAGAGGAGTGGGTTTTTCTCTCATGAACTTGTGTGAACATAAATGTACGAAGGTAAAATCTTAGGCTGGAAAACTGTGTGTAGGGAGAGCCAGCTAGATCCATTTTTATAAACAGCTATGGTTGACAGGAAAATGCTTCCCTTGTGTTGCAGGGCTGTGTTTATTCTGTTCAGCCCTCACAATGAATTGGGGACAGCTGAGAGTCAAAAGTACTGTCTTGCACTATCTGCAGCCCAAAATTTCTACCCTGTGTGGAATATTGTGATTTTGGTATTTGTTCAGTCTCAGCTGGAGGATCCTGGACTTTGTTATGCTACCCCCTGCTATTCTTTTGGTCTTACTAATTTAATTCTGTTGTTACCATTTTGATGTCTGTTAAAATAGATGCCATACACTGCTTTGCTTAAAGAGTTTTCAGTTTGGACCTCAAATTCTAGTGCTTCCTACTGAAACTTTTGTTAAATAGGTGCATGTTTTACCTTGTGTTATGTATGTTACAGAATAAGCATTTTCTGATTTAGAAAACCCCCCGGCCTGCCAGAGAGCTGGCTGCATTTTTCAGACAGAAAGCGCTTGGCTTTGCGTTGCTCACGCCCCTCCGAGCTCGCCCATCTGCCTTTTGCTTTTAGGGCCTCGTTTGACCCAGATAGGAGGTGAACTAGGATCATTATGAAGCATTTAAAATAATTGGGCATCAACATCTGGCACGACAGGTAGCTCGCAATGAAAATCCAGGGAAGGAATCCAGGGCCAGGAAGCAGTTTCCCAGTTCATTTTTAGAAAACATGTTTTCACTCTAGTAGTACCTTGGAGTGTTTCATTACAGTCAAAATCTCTAGTAAGTCTAAAGGGAAAAATTACCCCTACTGTTTTCAGACACCCAGTATGTTTTCCCTTTTCCCCAAGCATATGAGTTTAGGCCAAGACAACTCACATTGTGGTCACCTTTTGGGGGAGTGGTTGCTTTCACTGAATCCGAAACCAAGGTGCAGCTGCTCATAAAGCTCCTCCGCATCTTTGGAGATGCGCACATGTGGTAGTGGCTCCCCCGAATCCTACTGATCTCCTTTCCCCTCCGGTGTGTTGCTGAGTGCATGGGGTGCTGCAGCAAAGTTTTACTGAAGTAAGAATTAATTCCCAACTTCCATCAAGCATGCAAATAGCAGTCCCAGCCAAAGTGAGCAAGGCTGGGCTTAGCGAGAATTGTTTTATTTGTATTTTTTTGTGAGTAGGTTAGAACATAAATACTCATCAAGGATAGTTGCTGACAGACAGGCACGGTAAATTAAGTGACTGC
The DNA here is from genome assembly GCA_035222435.1 of Microcambeva ribeirae. Taxonomy (NCBI): domain Eukaryota; kingdom Metazoa; phylum Chordata; class Actinopteri; order Siluriformes; family Trichomycteridae; genus Microcambeva; species Microcambeva ribeirae. Next base: position 27,144 of record JAYECN010915420.1, on the reverse strand, counting down.
CTTAGCATGATACCAGATTCCTCCAAACTATGAACATTGCCTGGTCAGGGCAGCTGTTTCCGATCTGGAAGATGCTCCTTATTTTGAGACGTTGTTTTCAACCAAAAAACATAAAAGATGTTAATAATGTGTCATCTTAAAACGAATTTAGAAGGTCTTTTTCACTTCCCATTCTTGCTGCAATGCCCTCAGAGAGCTGCTGTATATGTGATGCACACATGTGCTGCCCTCGGTATCATGTATGTGCTGCACATTCCCATGGTGCCCAGCTGGCTGCATCTGGAGCTCTGGGAGCAACTGCCATCCACTGGAGCGGGAATGAGCTCCATGGGAATGAGCACATTTAGGGGGTGCAGACTCCTGTAGGTAAACTAGGATGCTCCTTGTGATCCTGTGGATGCCACTTGTGAGAATGCAGAGAGAAACGTTTTGACGCGTTTTAAAGATGTGTGTGCATGTTTAAGTTTCCTCAGAAATTAAACCTTATCTTTCTGTTATCCAAAGGGTATTTTTCTTCAAAAATTCAGATTTTTTTTTTTCTTTCTGGCACTGCCTCCTTCGAAATATTTAGGGAATTCTTGAACAGCTTTGCTGAAGATAGACATGATGATTCTTTTGCCTGTATCCAGTCTAATTATTGCACCACTCTGCTACAGAGAAACTTGAGCGGGGCTGATCAGCCAAAAGGGCCTCTCAGATGGAGAAGTGCACGTTCCCTGTAGGGTTTGGTGGCAGAATCTGACGTGGCACGTGTTTGCGTCTAATTTTACTCTTGTGTTTATGAACACATCTGGAGCGACTTCAGTGGCTCAATCTATGTGAATTAGATAAGAATCAAGCTAAAAATCCAGTATTTTCTCTGCAGCTATTTTGCCTTGCACAGTTTTAGTTGTTGACTAGTATCCGATTCTCCTGTTGTTACTGGCGGCTGGATTTGGACCTTCCTTTCATCTTTTGTCTTTGTAAATTGGCTCGTCTTGTGAATCACCCTGGTTGTCGGGGGCTAAGCAGCAGGTTCCTCCTCACCACCGTCCAGTTGTGCTGCTTTTTGATGGCAGCGTTATCTACTTTCCAGCCACTCCGTAAGCATGGTTTTGTCTGGGGCTTCCAGCTTTCCTCGGGGTGCCGCATCAACTACCTTGTCAAGGCTTTTCCTTTTTTTCCCCCCTCGGTGTGGGAACTGCGTGGAGCTCAGTCTGCGCTGTCTCAGCAGCACGCACAGAGTTTGATTTATGTCTGGTAACAGCACAAGCTGAATTACAGCAGCAGCTCGTGGGCCTCCCAGGCGGCTGCTACGTGATGCTCTTCAGTTTGTGCAGCATCCAGCACCTAAAGGGCACGCGGTTAAACGTGCCCAGAAACCAGCACGCTGCACCTGCCCGAGGAGCAAGGCACGGGCTGCTTTGTGAACGTGGCATTTAGTTAAACCTGGAAGGTCAAGTTTTGCTTTCCCCTCCGCATCCCTGTGGTTTGGCCTATCCCTGATGTCTGCCCTGTGAATGCATTTTATGAATATAACATGCATCATTCAAGAGGTTGTTTGCAACCTTCCTCCACCTACCTTTCTTGAGGAAGACTTGACACCGCTGGTGCAGGTTAGTTGCTGTCTCCTCCCCATGCAGGAGTTATGTTGCATTTTAAATTAGCCAAGTGACCTGTGGTGTTTCACAAGGATGCTGTGTGATCCAGAATAGACTAAGCAAAGAAAATGTTCTGCATTCATTAGTTTATGACTGCTTTTTAGCAGTTAAGCAAGGCTTTTGATTTTTAATTGCTTATTTCTGCTGATTCTCAATCAGTTAGTGACTTTAGGTGTGTAGGCTTGGGCATTCGACTTTGGGTTTTGTTTATAGCAATGTTGAAAATCTTGAACCACAGGTCCTATTAAGCAGTCTAAGGTTGGACACTCAAAGCTTTCAGACACTGTAAGTCACTGATTCCTTTAAAACAGTTCATCACTATTAAGCCTTCACAGAAATTACCCTGACTTAAAAGATGTGCTCAGTAGGATATTCCTAGCTGTAGAAATGCAAGCCCTACCTACCTTGCTAAGGTAGGTGATTCATAATTATGCATGCATGAGAGTATTCTTCATCTGCCAAAACTTTGCTTATATGGCTTTGACAATTAAAACAGGAATTCAGCTTTATTATCTGTAAAGAATAGTTTATGTGGCACCAAAATTACAGCATCTCCTCTTTCGAGTACAGAATTAACTTTCTGAAATGAACAATTATGTTAATTCATTTATATGTTAAAATTAATTAAAAAATAAATCTTTTAAGTATTTCAGAATCGACTGTGAGATCATCTTTTAAATTATATTAATAGAGGGATGGTAGAAACTCTTTAAACTTCCAGAGAAGTCAAAACTAATTAAAGACTTACAGTAACTACCTTTAAATTTTTTCACACTGTTCTTCATAGCTTAAAGTTCCTTCTTCAGCGGAGACACCCGGTTACTATTCTTCTTCTAAGAATACTTGAAAGCGTGCCAGCCTTCCCAATGGCAAATGCCTCTTCAGTGCCTTGTGCGGCCGCGCGAGGCAGAGGTCCTGCCCCGTCCTGCGGGGCGCAGTGTGACGGGCCGGGCCTGGGGAGCTGCTGTGCGTCCTGGCCCCCAGCCCTGCTGCGGGTGGGCAGAGCAGAAGGGCACGCAGGGGATTCCGGTATCTCACACGACTTTTAGTGGCAGGCTGAGTTCAGGCATCGTGTTGGCCCATCGTGGATGTGACGTCAGGTCTTTCAAGAAGGATCCTGTGCCTGCACGTTATGGTGGTGCTGACATTTGTGTCACTGTGTCCCGCACATCTGTGCTTCAGATCGGGACCAATTTTAGGCCCATGGAAGGGGGAGTTGAACACAGACGGCACCCTTCTTACCCGCCGTGTCTCTGTCAAGGTGCAGGCTTCTGTCAGAAGGACTTTTCCCACCCTGAGCCTGAATTCAGGATAGTCTTGGTCTATTCATAATGCCCAGTCTTTTAATAATGTAACACAAAAAAAAGTTTTAAAAACAATCTAATACAGGGCTATTCAACAGTACTATTGCTAATCGAAATGCCTGGTGCCTTATATTGCTACAGCTTCCCTCTGTGTGTACGAGTTTCGTACCCTGCTATGCATATTTCTGCTTAAACTTTTGATTAAATTTATAATGCCTCCTTTTCAAAATAATTAAAATGTCCATGTAATATTTCTGCCTGTAGCCTTCTGCTGATGGTCTCAGCTCTAGTTTCAGGCCCTTTTCCCCAGGCACGCCGTCAGTGTAGCCGGGTGCCTACACGTGCTGCCAGATCCGTTCCGCTGGTGACGCAGGTTGTAGAGGAAGGGCCAAGATGGGGTGTCCTCTAAGTCAGCACTGCAGCTGTGTTCTGATTTTAACGTGATTGCTGCACTGAACTCGGCGAGCTACGTGTGAAATTCCAACCTGTAGGACTTTACTATCTTGCAGAGCTACAGCTAGCATTAACAACCAGAAACGTGTCCAATCCTTTTGTCAGACCGGCCGCTGGTGCTTATTCCAGTGATGGGCTGCATCCTGAGTCTGAGGTTAATGATGCTCTTCCATGGGATTTAGCCGGGTGTTCTTCGTGCTTTGTGGTCACATGCTCAGGAGAAGAAAATAAGAGTTTCTGAAATGAAAGATCTCTTGTGAATTAAAACTGAGCTGACCCAAATCCTTGGATCCAAAGTTTTCTGAATGTGTTTAGCTTGGGGCCCATCTCAAATAAGAGGCAACAAGTAAGACAGCACATTGTCACCTAGTAGAATTCAGGATTGCTGGAGGATATGGAGGTAAATACTTTGGATGAACCTGTAGTGGTATTTAATAATTTTCTGACCTTGGATAATGATGGTAACCATAATTGGATCTCTTGCTGCAGGGTAAAACATACTCTCCCATAAAGTAAGGAGTTTGTGCTTTCTGGTGCTTACTTTTCACTACAGGCCTGGGTAAGAGATGGCTAAATAGGCAACTTATCTCATTTGTTTTTTATCAGGTCTGTTCCTGTAGGATTAAAATGTAAACAAATATTCAAGAAAATTCACTTCTTAAATATGTCAAATAGAATTCATTTTAATACTTTAACTGGCATCAATTTGCTTTTTCTTATATTAAAATGAAAACCTAACACATGTTTTGGGAGAGAAAAGTCTGTGAAAATTTGGGGATACATGCTTTCCGTTTCAGAACAGAGATGTACTGTTTTTGAGAGTATAGGGGAAAAGTGTAAAAATACATAAGGGGAAATCTTACAACTCTTGTTTACTGTGTTTTGACTGTAATTTCTGTCTTTTTTTTGTTCCTTTAGGACTGGAATCTAGTTGGTATTTTTTTCATTGCCTGTGATGGTTATTAAAACAATCTCCTAAATGCACTAGTTGGACTTTGAACTTGCTCTTTTTTCATTCACATATAATAATATGTAAAATTTTAGGGAAGTAGCAGTTCCTACAGGCAAGATTGTGCGTATTTTTGTGTTCACTATCAATTTTAGTATGGTTTTGGAACACTAAAGCAATTCTGAGAGGAAAATATACAACCTGAACCAGTTCTTACTAATTAAAGGAGTAGGTTAATCTACCATATCACTTAAGACAGGCAGAAGGAGGGGAGTGCAGTTAAATTTAATGCTAACTGGCACACTTTCTGCCTCACTAATCTACATATTGCACAAGAACTTTTCTGTCAACTTCCTTTCAAAATTAGGCTTGCAGCTTGAAACTTCAGTGCATAGAGGAGAGGAGCCCTGATTTCACCCCCATAAGCTTCAAAATAAATCAAAAATCATTTTAAGGAAACCAGTGGACCAAGTTCTTATATGAATAAATCAGCATTGACTATAATCAAGCTATTTAAGTTTATACTGCCTTAGAATCAGCTGGAATTGAGAGCTGAACAGTCAAGCAAGGGTGACTAAAGTCAGGTCAACAGTCAAGAAACCTGAAACGGTTCCTTCAGTGAAGGCTGTTTAAAGGCAAGTTTGATGATGACTCGTATATGATCTGATGGATTTTCTACAGATTTATGGTGGCCTGGGTGAAAGTCCAAGCCTGGTCGAGTTGCTCCGGAATATTGTATTTTCCCCACAGCCAAACCCACCTGCATACTTTTGTCTGGTTTTCATGGATCGCTGTCCATGAAGGAAGGGTCAATAGCCCAAGTGCAGAAGCCCTTTTCAGAGTTTCGAACTGATTGCTTGACTTGTGTGTAGCGACTTCAGGAATGTTAAGTATTGCCCACTCATCTTTGGGGTTCACAGTCTTGGTGCAAGCGTGCTGTATCCTGTGGGTATTGCGAGTCCTTTACTGTGTCAATCAACTGAGAGTATGAATATTTTCACCCCTTGACTACACACTCCTTGTATCAGCTTATGGTGTTACTGAAATGTCCCTTGCTCAGGGGATGTGTGAGGCATTAGGACGAGCGTCACACCAAATACAAGATGGGTTATATTAAATTTCCCTCTCCTTTAGGGATCTCCTATAAAGAGTGAAAAGCACAAATTATCCCTTTCCAATTCCCTTAACAACAATAGTGATTAGAAAGCGTTATTTAAATACAACCAAAGAGCTTTCTGTGTTTCCTCCGAGGGAAGCGTTTCTTCCTCATGGAGGAAATAAGACTTTCAGGGCCCAAGTGTTGGCATTTCATACAGAAAACGAGCCCTTGGGCCGCGGGAGCCGTGCCCCGTCCCACGCCAGCTTGGCGGGGAGGGAAGGAGCGGCCCTGGGATGAAAGGTGCTGGCTGCAGCGTCTGCTCGTTGCCTGGAAGGAGGGTTAGCACGGCGGGTAGCCCTGTTCCCCTTAGCGTGACCCCAGGGCTCTTCCCGGGCTGCCAAGGAGCAAAGAGGGAGTGCAGCACCTCTCCCCTCTGCCAGCCTGCAGCCTCTTTGGGCACAGCCAGGATCTGTCCCCTGCCTCTTTCTCCCACCTGTCTTTTCCTCTGCTCCAGAGAGTTTTAATAGTTCACAGGAAGCAGCTGGGACCTAACCAGATGTCCTGTTCTTATAAAATACTGCATGTGCCATAGTCTGTGTAGGTGGTGGGAGCCCATTCCACAGGTCTCTGAGGAACAATGCGATTTCTTTATACGTCTCAAAAGTTTATTGCAAAAAGACTGAAGCAGAGAGGAATAACACAGTTCAGCGGGCAGCGCTGGGTGCAGCGAGTCTAGGAGAGGCTCTTGTTCGGTCGCTCAGCTGCCGTTAAGCTGGTCGCTGCATCCAAGTAACAGCCGGGGCAGGAATGGCAGAGTGAGGCGGTGCCGAAGCTGCTGAGCACAGACCCGCCTCCGTGACCAGAGCTCCCCGGGCTTGTTTAGTGCCATCCGCTGCAAAATATGCCAAACAAAGAGCAAATTGCTGCTCTAAAGAGCTCGCAGCCCTAAGAACCTGGATCCGTAAGATACGGTGAATAGCCGGTGCCAGATAAGCCTCCTAGCTGGGGTGTGTTGAAGAAGGTTTTAATTGGAAGGAGCAAGGGGATGTAAGTGGGAGTTATGTGTGTATCATTAGCAGGAGAACAAATGGCTCCAGCTTTAACTAATGTTGACTACAATAAATCAAAATAGAAAAGAACAAACTGCCACTTGATTTAAAGCTTGAGATGAGCGTTAATTTGGATTTGCTTCTGCATCTGGCTTGCCTCGGAGTCTCTGGATTACTTACTTGAACCCTTTGTACTTCAGGTTTTGTATTTTAAGATATGTCGGGTTATGACAAGTTCCAGAACAAAATAATGTTAAGGGGGAGCGTGGGGGGGGGAAGGTTTCAAGTCAGATATTGTAACAATTTGTTATTCCATGACTTGCAGGGGGTTTTGACTTCCCCTACCTCAACACCCACAGCTTGGCCTCTTGGTCTCCATGTCTAAGCGTGGCCTCCCTTTCGGATGTCCCCACGGAGCAGCTGCTGTGGCCACCGAGTGAAGGTGACCAGCCACCCGCTGCACGTGCCCGTGTGCCGAGGCTCGGTTTAGCAGGAGGGGAGAGGAAAGGAAGGGTCCGGTGGAGGGGAAGGTGGGTCTGGACACGCAGGCTGCGGCAGCGACCGCGGGCCCCGTGCTGCCCTCGAGGGCTTTTGCAGTGGTGCTGCTCGGGCTGCCTTTGAAATCGCATCTGAGGAACGCTGGAGCAGCCACAAGGTAAATTATAGGGCTTTACAGTGCAAGGACAGGGAGCTCCCTTCTTCACACTCCAGAATGGGGTAAAAATTGCAGTTTCTGGCAGAAACAGAATTGAACTTCTCCAAGGCCCCATGAAGTCTCCTGAGCACTCAAAGTTCACGGGGTCTCTCCTGGGATTTAGTGCCCTCACAGACTGCAGTTTTCCTGCTGCGGGGGGAATACAGGCTTTCGGCAGGGACCTTGGGTTGTCTCTTTACTCTTCGTGTTGGGGGAGTTTGTGGGGGAAAAGTTGCCTCACAGCGTTTCCCACCGCGTTCGTTCCCGCTCTGGAGCTGGTCTAATCTTTCCGCCACAGCATCCATCACAGGGATGGGTGGCTCGGGGGGCAGTAAGGCTCACGGCTGCTTTCTCCATAAGTGATCTGAGCAACTTGACTATAAATAACATGAACAGCATGACCTTAGCCCCGAATCCTGCCATTTTGAAAGAGCGTTTTGAGGGATAATTTTAAAGGCAGCGTTTCCATATCCTCAAGCACTGTCGCATTTGCAGTGCCTCTTTGCTTCTGTAAACTTTTAAAGCAATAACACTGGCAGTTCACGCAAGCAGCATTAGTCAGTCCTGTGCGGATCCTGGGTCGCAATAAAATTATGGTGTCAAGAAGATTCAAGCCTTTCTTTAGTCAGCCAGAAATACTGGCAGAAAACAAATAAAATCCAGCTTTTGCGAGTGAACCCAAGCATTCTTCTTGGATGCGAGGATGCAAGTGGAGAATATTACGTTATCTAATACCACTCCAGCTATACAATTCCACATAACACAATTCAAAACACGTTGAATATTTAGGTTGCTTGCAGTTTGCCTGGATGTTCATAGCACCAAATATTTCTGAGACAAACAAGTAATAAACCTGTCACTGAACGAATTTGGTTTGCTCAGAAATGTCATGGCTGCCGCAGAAGTGGGGCCATCGACTGTGCAAAAGATGAAGTGGCAAAGGGAGAACCTGCACTTGTGGTACAATTCTGTAAGTGCCTATATTTTAAGCCTAATTTTCTGACAAAGTGTGTGTAACAAATATGATATTTTTACAATCATGATAAAAGAAATTGATACAATTTAAAAATTTGAGAAAAAATATGTTTTTTTTTCATTTAATGCATTTGATGTTTCAGCTGAAGCACTGGAATGCTTCATGGAGATCAGACTTCGGAGTGAAAATGCCTATAACTAAAACCAGAAGTTCTTAGGTTAAGGGAAGCTTTTGCCATGTTGACAGTAAGAGAAGCTGGTTGCCAAGTACCTGAGTCCCTGGTGACTTGCTGTCTAAGACAGGGCCTGAGTCCCTCCAGGAGGGACAGAGCTGTTTGCTCACACACAAGTCCATTACAGATTGCAGATGTTGCGTGAGAAGACTTCTTGCACTGCAGATTTGGCCTGTTTCCATGAAAGTTCACAAAAGATATGTTAAATGGTCTATTTGAGGGAGAGTGAGCTGTGTTCTGGGGTGCACAAATAGGAAGGAACTGCAGACTTTAAACATTTGAATTGTTTTGCACCTGGAAGAAGCAACAGAGATAACGGGTTGCCCTGCGCAGCTGTGATCAACACCTCCCGTATCTGAATCACAGAAGCTCTTCAAGTGGCTTCTCACTTTGGTGGTAGCTTTGGGGACAGTCGGCAAGGTTAATTTGCTTCAAGTGGAGACAGTTCATGGCGAGTCTGGTCACTTGATAGACTGGCCTAGGTTCTGGGCTGCGTGGGGTGGACACTGCTACCTGCTTGCCTGAGGGATAGAGACAGTGCTGGGAGTTTTGCTGGGTTTTCTCTCTAGCACATTTGATGCTATTAGTGTTTCCTTTTTTCTTTTTTTTTTTTTTCTTTCAATGCTACTCATTCACTATAAAGATAAAAGTAATCCCAGAAGCAAGGTTGGTACAGTGTTTTTCTAGTATTCAAGATACAGATGCCTTGCCAAGCTACTTTCGAAGACTGCTTTCTTCCACTGACTTTTACCTCCTTTGTGGGATGAAACAGAACTGAAAAATAACAAGAAGAGAAAACACTATGTGATGCATCCCTAGCAATCTTGGGTCTTTCCCTCTCTCTGTAGCTGTTGATAACACACAGTATACTTTCATTTCATGGCAGACAGGGAAATTATGCTGTGAAGGAAAGATGGATATTTCAGGTAGCTGCAAAATTGGGATAAATGCTCCCCTCTAGGTTGCTTGCATTTTCTGTTAGCCATAGCATTGCTACTAAATTCAAATGCAACCTCTGGCCACCATTGTTTCATAGCTGTCAGTCCCAAACTCCCCAACAATCTTAGGGGTTAAAGTAATTCAGAATATAAAGTTAGATCCATAGGGCATAGCTGGCCGTTGTCTCTGTGCCAGGCTGATGGAGCATTACCAAACTGCGAGGGTGTTAAAAATCAGAGTCCTTTTGGCTTTTGTCTACACCAGTAATTAGTCACCTCTAAGCTGGCCACATCGTATTAGAGGCTTCTGGTATCTCTAGTCAGACCGGGTGACCCTACCAAAGCTGTTTGTCTCATGATTCTGGCCACCTTTGGTGGACTTTGTGAGCTCATGAGCTACCTGTGTACAAATATATATCAATATAGTGTAGAAAAGTATTAGAGGGGAAGTGGTAAAAGTTTGAGTCGTATCCTGGGAGAGGCTCCCAGATTGGGCTGGACTATTGCTAAATTTAAGCAAAGTCAACTGTAGCTGGTCAGCTAAGAACTTGGGGAGTGGTGACTCCATGTTTGTAGATAGAGGCTGAGTAGTTGACAGATGACCAGCTAAATGAGGATAAAGGCTGATAAACAAAGTCTTGTATTCATTCTTATATTTGGTTAGTGCAGAGCTAGCCTAGCTTTCAGTGGCTGGGATGGAGCACCAGCAGATAACCTGCCCTTCCCTTTGACCTTGCTGCTACCTCAGTATCCTCAGGAGCTCTTTGAGGAGGCAGAATCAAACGTCCCTTCTGAGTGAAGTCCTGTGACCTTCCTTATGCAGGGGCTCAGGCTTGAAGACAACAGTGGCCTTGTGGCCAATGGCTGGTCCTGCTGGAGCTTTAGAGGGTTGAGGAGCAGGAGCTGGATTTCGGAGTTGCGGTCTAGGCAGCACCTCTCTCATGCATCAGCTCAGCGGTGCTATGAAGCCACTATATCACTAACTTGGTCCTCAAAGGGAAAAATGATTTACAGCAGTTTATTCTTCTCTTTAAGCAACAGCCAAACAGCCAGGGAAAGCAAGATCTGAAATCACCTTTTTTTTTTCTTTTTTCTTTCTTTTTCTTTTTTTTTCCCCCCAAAGATGATGGTCAAGATGGTGGTAAAAACCAGAAACTAGTAAGTAGTGGCTGTTTCCTGGCTCTGTTGTGGGCATAAGGCTGTCGTGTCTTAATTTCATCACCAGTCACTTGCTAACATTTTATATGCTTTTCTAAAGTGCTTTACAGTCTTGCACGAGTCTTGGTAGGACAGGGCACCATTGTGGCGTGCCGCTTTTATTTTACAGGCAGAAGGGCCTACCAATAATCTGACCCATGGCCAAGCTTTTCTCTTCTCCATGGGAAAGAGTGTGTGAAGAGTAGCAGGGTGGGCTGCCTGAAGGGAAGCAAGGGCACGCCGAGGGAACAGCCATGACAGAGGTGTCTCACCATCACCTAATGCAGCATCCCGTTGCCTTGAGCTCCTCTCCTTTCCCTGACATTGGGAGCAGAGCAAAGAGCAGCTGTGCTTTTAATAGCAACGTACCAGATTTAGAAATCCTTTGACCTTTTGGTTGGAGGAAAATACTGTACTCAAAACATTAATTAAAAACCAAGAATATCTAAGAAAGTATAAATAGTGTGCTTTTTTTTTTTTTTTTTTTTCCCACCAATAAGAGGGCCATTTCAAAGAACAAAGATGCTTTTATATTTTGTTTCTGACCGGTTTGTAGAATATTTGTCTGTTCTGTGCTCCCTGGGCTAACACATCTCATTGTGACTGGTCCTGTCTGCTTGCATTAATAGCACTGACTTATGCTAAACGTTAAACCACAGTGTGACTCGTCTGAGGTTTCTCGTTCCTGCAGTGCTGGACTATCACAGTGAAACCTTTAAGGGTTTGTGTGTGTGTGTGTGTGTACTTCAGTTCACTACTCCATCAGTACTGTGCTGATCCTCCAGCAATTTTTAGAGCTGTTTCTCTTTGCTATGTGTTGTATGTGCTTTGCCTTTTACTTTCAGGCTCCCACGGGAGTTTTCAAACCGCTCTGTCAAAGACCAAGGTGGTCTCATATGGAAAAACAAAAAAAAGGGAAAAAGAAAAGGGGAATGCTTGAAACATATCGACTTCTTGCACCAACTCCTCCTCATTAAGACCAAAACTCAAGATGGAGAAAACCATAGTTTAGTTTCTAGCTGTAGATTTTCCAAGACAGAGGAACAGTCCAAAATAAGTTTTAGAGAAAATGGACAAGAAGTGGCTTTCCAGGACTGTGCCAACTCGTGCAGACCAGGTGATGCGTCTAATGTAGAAGCCTTTACTGCAGCTAGTAGAATAAAGTGACTGGTCATATGGGAATTAGACCAGTTGGGAAATGTCATGCTAAATTGATTTTGCTTTTCATTATAAAATGACGGTTAAAAAAATGTGAATTGTATTGCTGAAATTTAGTGTATTTTATTGCACTTTTTTTAATGGAAAATCTCTCAAGAGCTTGTAGTTGAAATACGGCAGAGAAAAAGACTACTTGAACTGGAACAGCATCAGCATAGACTGTTAGGCCCTGCTCAGCATCGTGCTCCTCCATGTTTCAGTCGAGTGGCCCCACCAGTCATCTACTACTTTCATTTCCTATGAAAACTTTTATATGGTCTGTATTATTTCCCAGTTCAGCATAGGAAAATTCAAAAATATTGTGGGATAGGCTGCTTTTTGCCCAACTCTGTTTGCAATACTTGAACCTACCATGGGATAACATAGGTTGTACTGTTCGTATTTCGCAAGAAAATAACATTATTTTTTCCAGTGAAAACTGTTGCCTGACAGGCTACAGACTTAAATGATATGGTCAAATACTGAAATAGGAGATTTGTTCAAAGATGAGCTGTAGGACATGAGTGGGATGAGCACAGAAACACAAGCTAGGAGCTTAATCTGACGATGACTTTCTAGTTAGTCTTTCCATGTTGCAGAAATAATAGTGCTTAATCTACAAGGATTTGTGAATCAAATTTGAATGAAAATTGCAAGGTCTGAATATTGTGCCAGGTTCCTATTAGCTATTTTGAATTTCTACATTTTTTTATCATATAAAGTATGCTAAAATTGGTCCAGTTCTCCTGCCTGCCTGCTTTATTTTAACCAGTGTTGACAGCTACAGCTGGTACAAACACTCTAAATCAAATAAAAAGTCAGTGCAAAAAGAAAAGAAAAAAAAAGATTTTTTTTTCATAAAACCATTAATTCATTTTGTCAATGGACTGCATTTACAATATACTTTGAGTCTTGTTAAAGAAAGATAATGGTATAATAGATCTCCACAACATTTAGGTATCTGAGGCAAACATTTCTATATGAAATTCAGAGGCTGGAGCGTCCTCTTAGATTGTCTCTGTCCCCTTTGCTTTCTATGTGTACATGTACACACATAATTATAAATGACACATCATTTTTTGAGGGCAGAATTGGGTTTTCAGTTAGCACAGCATGTTTGGGGAACTAGTGGCTATAATATCTCTTCTTATCTTTTATATTCTGCCTTCTGTTCCCGTTTCTTTCTTTCTTTTTTTTTTTTTTTTCCTGCCCTCCAGATAAGCACAAGCGTTTATAGTCAACTGATTCTCAAGTGGGACATGACCATAGAGATTGTATCAGGTTAGGAAAGCTGGAAACGGGAGCTAAAACTTTTGTTTCGGGTTCTCCTACGCTCCGCAACTGGTGCATGCGCTGCTGACAAGGAGGAGGTCACCGTGCAAGGAGAGGTCCTCTTGTGCCCAACGGTCTCGACCCTGTTCCTGAAACCCAGGCCATGCATGTGCTTGCAAACCAGCTACGCATGCAAGTGGCAAAGGGTTCGCTTGGTCGGCAAAGACAGTGCAGGTTGGCAGCAGGTCTGTAGCGTTGCTTTCCCGAGTGGGATTCAGCTCACAGATGGTGGAGAGGATGCCTGGGACTCGATGCTGCTGCTCCTCACATTCTTCTGTCTCCTGCCGTTTTGCTGTTTTCTTCTTACTATGGTCATTGCAGGGACCGTGATACCACATGTGCTTGTCTTGACCATCCTATTTTATTTAATAGAAATTTTTAAAACTGCAGTAAAATTAATGAACATATATTCAGATTTGTTTCAAAAGCTGCCACTTTTAGTTTTATCTAATAAATTCACTGGGTGTAAATCCACTGACAGCAGTAAAGAGACAATTGAGTGAGACTGGATTTTGAATCAAACTTCAGTCTGTCTTCTCTGTTTTTTATCTTCTTTACGATTACTTCCCACTTTTCTCCTGAAGGTCGCTTGAACAATTCCTAATGTGCATCCGGTAATTCTTAGCTCCAGCAAAGATCGAGTGTCCATTGCTTGGGTACACAAGGCAGTGGGTTAGCAGAAAAATTCAGGCTGCCATCTGAGGCTCTACAACTGTCAGGCTGATGCCAAGCCAACAGCCTGGGGGTTTAAATCTGGACCAGGCTGTTCAGGGCCAAAAGAAGTCGTGGTCACGGCCGTGTGCGCACGTCCTGCTGCAGCGGCACCCGCTGCCCTTCGCTGTGCCACGAAGGAGCCCTTACCCACCCTTCACCCTGAAGGCTCTGCAGCGGGGCGCAAGGTTCCCCTCTGCCGCGGGGCGCCTGGGACAGCTGCTCCACGTGCTGTCACTGCGGCTCGCTCGCCGTGGCATCCACAGGGCCCGCTCATCCCCACCAGCAGAACCAGCAGAAGTTGTTTCTCTCCCTTGGGCTCAGTTGTATCTAGATCTTCTTTGTTAGGGAAATGGAGCCGTTTGGAGGGTTTAGTTTCATTCTAGTCAAAGTGTTTCAGAGCCAATCTGTTCTGCGAGTCTGTGTCGGAACTACTACCCTTGGTCCAGTTTCTTCACCGAAGAAGCTACTCATGTTTCTGAAGAAGGTTACTGTACTGTGGACTTTTTTTAAGTTTTAGCTTTTTAAATTTTTTTAAAAATCATTTCTGGCATAGAATTCAAGGGTAAATGAGGTAAATCTTTGTATTCCAGTAAAAGAATAATGGTCACCTTTGGCCCTGGGGGACCAAATGAGTAATGATTGGTTGGAGAGATGCTTTTGACTTCCCGAGCAGCTAATGAGCCCTTGTCTTTGTCGATTTTTTTTCTCAATTCTGAAGACAGATCCTGAGATCTTTGCTCTATTCCAGCTCCAACTCTCCTAGGGACCCCTTAAGCAGTTTAATATTTAAATGCTTTCTTGATACCTGTCTTCTTGGTATTGGTAAACAGCCATAAGAAGGCAACATTTTTTTTCCAGACAGATTTTTATCTCTAGGATTTCTTTTCAATCAAGTCACAATTTCACAAATTTATCAAATGAGCGCAAACCACCTGCTAGTTTTTCTCTTCCCTGAGGAGCTTGCTTCTTATGAAGCATTATTCTAATAAATAGCTATTCCTATTCCAATAGCGGGTTCTGGAATATCATTTTTACAAAAGAAAAGGATGATCTTTGAAATAGTGACCCTGACCTGTAAACACATGTATGCAGCGAGGTCTGCTAGTCTACAGAAAATTTCTTTTAAAGAAAATTGTCAAAAAATTGTCCCTATAAACAATGAGTGCTAGGCAGGTTTCATGATGCAGATCTAGACACAGGTGATATCAAATGAGAGCAAAACTAGTAGGTGGTAACGCTAGCAGGGTTTGTGCTGCGCCACTAGCACACGGATGGGCTTTCCCTTTTCCCTACGCCCCAGAACTGCCCCGGAGCAGAGCTCCGGCCCTGGTGAAATCCGTGAGTTCTGGAAGAGGTAACGAGAGGGGCTGTTCTCCAGATGTCGCTGGAAGAGGAGGAAACTCTGTGACCTGCAGCACAGGGAAAATATATTCAGTGTTAGGACCTGATTTCCTCTCCTATGATGAGATTGCATTGGGTAGGGAACAGAAAACAAGTGGGTCTTCCCCTACCAATGGTCCTCTAAAATCCCACTGATCTCCTCTCAAATGAATAAATGGAATCTCAATATTCAGTGGTACTTAGGTACTTGGGAACTTTTTACTCTGGCTCCTTCTATTGCTCTTCAAGCCTGCACTGTTCATTTTAGGAAAACCTTGACTTGGTTCTCAGCCTAGAAGCCGATGGGAGTTTTGCGGATCCCGAGTATGCACAGGGCCCTGTGTTCAGGATGAGGTAGAGAATCCAATGTCAGACTGAGGCTCGAGTGCAGCTTTGAGTCCAGCCTAGTCTTCAGCCTTGCCCAGCTTGCAGTATGTTTAATATGCAATGTTGTATCTTGTGGTTTGCAGCCCAAACAGACAATGTGTATAAATTAGGCAAAATTTGAGCTTGTTACAGGAGGTTACCTTAAAAAGAAAATAAAATGGCAAAAGGTCACGCTGTTGGCTTTAAGTGCCTGCTGCTGAGAAGCAGTCGAACAATGGCCAGAAGTTCACAGACCCAGCGCAGAAACTACACCGAGTCTGGTGTGGAAAAAAGAAATAACAGGAAAGTGTGAAGTGTATTAGTTTTATCCATTTTTTACAGAGAAAAAAAAAAAAGGCAGAGGGAGCATTGAAGGTAGAGAAATATATATATACACATATACGCGCAAACGCGCATATATGTCTTCTGTCACGTTGACCTGCCAATACCATAGTTGCAGGTAATGGGAATTGTTTCTGCTGAGCCATTTATTCAGCGTAGGGACAGTAACTGCAACATTTCTGAGCTTTATGACTCAGAATGGCCTCTGAATACTCCTTCGCTAACTTTATTGAGGTCTGTTTTTCAGTGTAGCTCAGCTGTTCTTATTTCACAGGGATTGAGTTGCTCTTATATTTTTAATCTACCTTTCTACTTACTTTTTTTCTTTTTTTTTTTTCTCACCCTATGCAATGCTTTCTTTATAAATTGATTCAAAGCACATCACCTCTGAGCAACCTGGAGCATTGATTTGGAAAATTCACGGCACAACCAGGGCTTGCGCCTGTAGTTCTACAAGGGAGTGTTGCTCACAGGCAAGAAACACTGACACCAGTTGACAAAGAGAGTTTGTTTGTTATTCTCCCTCGTGTCCTTTAAGTCACGGCAGTTTATTTCAGAATTAGTGCCCAGAAGCTGCTAAGCTTGAGAGCTTAGTGTTGAACGTGACCTTTTCCATGCAGTTCTATAGGAAATGAAAATAGTTGCATATTTTAGTGGGACTTGTTGTTGTGGGAACAAAATACCCACTTGTTGTAAGGAAGGTCACAGGAATCTGTCTTTGAATGCGTAAATTACTCTTAATGCATAGTAATTACTTTGTAAAAATTAATTTCTAACCAGCAAGTACAATTTTTTAGTTCTGTGGACTCTTTAAAATATCCAGGCATTTCAAACACCATTAATTATCTCTGTGAACTCTTGGGACTATAACTGGTAATTTGACTGCAGGATTAGACTCCTAAATCTGATTGCAGTAAAACCAGGAAAACATAGTATTTTTCAGCCTTTCACCCCAATTTCAAATCAATGTCTCCTAAAATGTTTATGTTTTATGGTTTAACAAAACAATAAATAAGATGGATAGTATAATTCTTGGACTCACTGCAGACTCTTCCTCCCTTTAGTCATTAGGAAAATATTTTGCCTGACTGATGGTGTTGTAAAACGTATTATTTCAAACCACAGATATTGGCAATTAGTATAAATCAAGCTGAAGAGGGATAATTAAAATTTAATTCTAAGTTTGTCAAGGTCTTTGGAAGCATATCCTAAGGGCCAACTGTGCCTATGTTGTGGCTGGTTTCCAGCTGAATTTGGGCCAAAAAAATGACATTCTTGCTCAGTCCTCTTCCAAGACAAGTTCCCAGACTCCCCTTCAGAGAGGAAGCGCTCACTAAGCTGAATAAAGATTGAACAGAGGTGCCAGGATTTGTCCTTAAATATGGGTTGTGGGAAGAAATGATTTTAAGAATTGGGATCATTTTAGCTGGTACTGCTCTCTAATTGCTTCCGATTTTCTTTCCGCTGCTGGCAAATTCAATGCCTAGCATTGCTGTCAAGGAATTTTTGATAACCTAATTAAGAATGATAAAATTTTGGGGAAATATAATGACTTTCTAGGGTGTTCCTCCACCCCCAACCAAAATGCCTAACAACTTGATGGTCTTCTGGAAACGATGCAAGTAAAATTTGTTCTTGAGTTTGCCAGGCCTGTGCAGGTAGCTCGCTGGGCGCCTTAGCCCCGTCTGCACGTCCATGAAGGAGCCAGTGTGGCTTTTGCACTTGCTTTTGGAGCAGCCGGGTGTACAAAGTGTCAGATGCTCCTGACGTGCACCCAGCAATGGACCCGTCTAGCAAACACCAACGATCCGACTGGGGTGACGTTTCTGTAGGCCCTTCTCCTGGCTTCTTATATATGCTTCGCTTTTTATGCCTTGCGCCTTTTCTTTCATTGATATCAGCCAGCCTTTTTGCAGTACTTTAAGAAAGCGTGCACTTCAGTGTGCAAATTCAAGGCTTTACTGACTCCAGCGTAGTTGTACTGATATTATTCTGAACAAGATTGGCTCTAGGTCAAAGAATACACAAAGTAATTCATTATAAGCTAAGACCCAAATTGAGGCAGCCCCAAGCTAATGTCATTAGATGCCTATCTAGTACCCACAGTAATTTATTTATGGAAAAAAAAAACAAACCAACCCCCCTGCCTGCGCTCTGCGCTCTGCGTTCTGGTTGCTGCTGCCTAGCTCACATATTGACATAAACTTTCCTTATGAACTCGACTGCTCATCAGCTCCTGCAGCTAGACTACAATAACAGAAATTAGTATTACTATTCCTTCTTGTAGTGCAGACTTAATGATGCTGTTCTGCCAGCAGAAATTCTCAAAGAGGGGCAGAGATTTCACTGGATACATGTCTTGTTGAGGTGTATTTCATGAGTCTATTTTAATTTAAAAAATCATTGGTATGTGGGCCAGTGGTTAGATGAAAGTATTCGGTGTATTCAGGGTTTGAACTAAGTTCACGAATGTAGAACAGTTCACAAATGAGGTATTATAATTACTGTGGATAGTTTAAAGAAAATATCAGCTCAATATTCATTAGCAGTCAAGAAAGAGAACTGAATTTAACATTTATTAGAGAAGAAATTGAGGCCAGACTGTCTGAAGGAGATTCCCCAGAGTCTATGGCTGTGTGCTGGCCGTCCCCTGGTCTTCGTGTGCATCTTCTGCTGGTCGCTCGCAGAACCCTTGATCAGACCAGTTGGCTGTTCTCTTTCCTTGTCTGGTACTTGAAAGTCAAATTGCTTTATCCTAAATCACATTTTTCTAAGTTGTTTTTATCATCTGCACTAAGATTTTCTTTTATTCTTTTTATCTATACAATCCACATGGCTCATTGAAAGTGTTCTCGTAAATATCCTGTAATAATTCTGGGAGGAAAGAAAAAAAAAATAAAATAGATAGAGCCAAATGCCTCCAACAGCAATATTTTCCTTTCTACTCAGCAGTCAGCCTGCTGTCTTTCATCACAAAGTTGGGTTCCTGGGGTGCGGGGTCAGTGGGAACTTTAGGAGTGAGAACGTCAGAATCCGGCTCTCTGCTCTCATGAACTGCAAATATCTAAACTCAAGATTGACTCTACGTTTGCGAGCAGCCCTGTGGAAATCAATAAAACCATCGCCGCGTGCAAAGTCGGGCAGTTGCTTGAGTGTTTGTAGTGCGTGGTAACTGGGAAAAGCTGTGTGCTTACTCCACTGGACGGTACTATTAGCCATTTAAATTAATTTGTGCATACCTTGTGGGCAGCGAATCTGAATTCGCTGAAAAGTTGTGCTTTACCAGTGAGAAATCTCCATCCCTTGCGTGCGGAGGTTCTCCCCATGGAAAAGATTTGGTAGAAGAGGGTTGGACTGGGCGCTCGCGGCCCAGCTCTCCCGCTGCCCATGGTCCCCATCCCTGCGGCACCACGTGGTGGCAACGTATCTGCTACGATGGGGTCAAACAAATTACCCTTAGAAGATTAAAACCTTAATTATTTTGATTAAAGATGATGATTAATTCTACTAGGACTCTTATTGTGTTTATTGACTGTGATAAAATATCATATGAGTTTTGAACTTGTCACTACTTCCGGCTCTGAACAGAAAGCAAAGAACGAGTGCCTATTTGAAGATTAATTTCTTTAATAAAAATCTGTCGCCATTTAAGATACTAATCAAATGGGACCGTATCTGTGAAATCAGTGTGGCAGCAGGTTACTTCTGTAACAGTGATAACTGTGTGCACAACTTAAGGATTTTGTGAGCAGAGCTGGCCACATTAATTACACTGGCAGGGCCATTAGGGTGTTGGAGCGTCAGGTGGTGAGGGCTGATGAACCTGGTTAATGAAAAACCCTAAAGGTTGGCCACTCGCATTTACATAATTGAAGAGAATCTCAATTAGCTGGTAAGGATTTTTATTTTCTAATTTTATTTTATTACGCAGTTCAAGAAGAGAGTCAGGTTTCGTGCAGTGTTTATTTAGATGGGATGAGTGAATTGATGAATTTGAAAGTGCCTTCGCTCCTTCAGCATCTGCTGTAAGAAGTGCGGTTGTGCCCTTGGTTGTGCCCTGCATCACCTCGTTGACTTCTCTGGCTTCACACAACTGGAAATGAAGGCAGAGTCTGGCTTCGCAGTAAGAGTGACAAAGCCACGTTAGCTCGGCGGCGAAATTGGTTGCCAAAGTGTTCAGCTCTTCCCATCGTTTCACCGAGCTAGCCACTGTAACAGAAAAGGCAGACACGAAGACAGTAATTTCAGCAATTAAATGGTCTGCACGTGAAGTGATTCACAGTATGCTTGTTTCTATCTCCTCAAAGCAGATACTAGGTGTTATTATCTACGAATGCTAAATACAGTGATTAATTGCACTGATGTACACGCAAACAAGATTACGTGGAGTTGTATGATAAGAAAGTGCTGATTCCCTCTGTCACTATAATAGATGGCTCTGCCTCCCCTTTCCTGCCTGTGTTTAGATGCATTAAGATAATACTAGTCAGTTTGTAATTAGTTACACATACAACTGAATATGGCCCAACAAATGCACAGATTTCAAACATCTCTTGTCAGTCTATTGAGGGGAAGTATTTGGGGCCGCTAATCTCGATGGATGACGAAAGGCCGGAGAATCTAATACTTCTCCTTTGGGGCCAGTCCTCCAGAGACACAATCCAAGCCCTTAATACTTAAACACTTAAGCCGGGCCGGCTCCGCCGCGGACCCTCGGAGCCTTTCATTTTATCTGCCGCTCTGCCTGCTGCTTAATACGGATCTGCACTTGCAATGCTCCCTGGAAAGGATGTGGTTAATGCTATTCCTATCCCTAACTATGAGTAATCCTGGGAAGCACTTCAGTTTATACTTTGGTGGCCAGACATTATTTGGCTCATTTTTTAACAGCACAATGTCCGGGGAGGCCAGTGCTTCTCTTAAGAAGCAGACGCTTCAGGATTTCCTTGTCCATTTAAAGGCAGTTGCCTCCAGGTCCAGTTCCACACAGTTTGCAATGCAACCACATTAATGCCCTTCTTAATTGCCATCCAAACCTTAATTTTGATCCTCTGTCTGTGAAGCCAAAAGATAAAATAAAGCAACACCTCAAACATTAAATATGTTATATTGGCATGCACGTAATGTGAACACGCTCTGCAAACTAAGACATGCCTCTGCTGAAGACCATCTTTTTAGAAAGTACTGGTTATAACACAAGTAAAAAGTATATATGAAGTCCATTAGCAAGACAAATACCTATCAAATGCATTCTCTGCATATATTCTATATATATAATACACGTATATAGGTATGTATAAATTTGCCATAATATACATGCTTTTGCAATAAGAAATAAAGTGGCCTGGAAGATGACTGAAAATAGAATATGACTAGGGGAGTTAAACCCTGATTTGCATCTAAAAAAATGTAGGGTATGCTCATTTATGTGCAAATGTAATGGAAAAAGGCTGCAGGTAAAGTGGCAAAAGCCTAAACAAAATAAACACTTAATTTTCTTTTATTGTACTTTGTGACTATTAATAATATTACGGTGCTAAGGCAGAAACATTAAACTAAGCAGGGGAGCAATAAATGTTCCTAGACTGTACAATGCTGTTGACATTAGCGGCTAATAGCTCCAGAGTTCGCATAAAATGCAGATTGAAGTACAGAGAAGATGTTTAGTGGAGTCAGCAGCAGCGGGGAGCTGTTTGCAGGTGAAACTAATACCCACAGGGGCAGACACAGCGGGCGCCGTTCCCTACAAAAGATACCCGAGAAGAACTTTTTTTAAGCACTTAATCAGAAAGCCTCCTTCCTCAGGGAAGAGATTGGAGAATCCCAGTTTATTTATCTCCCAAACGAGCTTTTGGAATGATTAATTATAATATGCTGTGTGTTTTGTTCATAAATATCATGAAAAATATGTGTAGGGTATGTTGATATAAAAATGAAATCCATCCTGATTTAAGAACATCCTGCTAAAGTTAAGAGAGATAACTTGATTTTCACACTCTTGGGCATGTGAAGGGAAAGCTGGATTTGGGATTAATGAACCTTAATTCGGTTAACTCAGTGGGACACAGGAAAGGATGCAGTGCTTGCCAGTAGCCACATTGTGCTGGGTTTTGCCTTGCAAATCTGGGCATCAGCTGCTTCCCACACCTTTGACTGAGAAACTGTAAAGAAAATACTGGGAGTAGGAGAAATGAATAGCCACATATATAATCCAAGAGAGAAGAGCTCCTCTCTCCACCTGCCCCCTGGACAGGCTTTTAAGAAGTGAAACTGCATTTCTTCAGACATTTGTGTTTTATTTGCAAAGTGGGCAGTAATCAGGCACTAAATTTTAGGAGCTAGGTTACACGGCGCGGTGTTGGGAAGGAGCAGCACGTTAGCTGCGTCAAGAAAAGCCAGTCTGCCGCCGTGCGTCTCGTTCCGCTGAGGAAGCCCTCGCTGGAGGTGTCGCGGGAGCGCGGCGGCCCCGCGCCGAGGGGGCAACGTGTGAGCGCGGCCGCGGCACCGGCTCCCGCGCCGCGCGCGGGCAGCGCGGGCAGCGCGTGCACGCCAGCCTGCTTGCTCTTCGCTCGTTTATTAGCGAGGGGACCAGGGGAGCGCTATTTTAAGACTGTCAAAGAAAGGGATCATTTTTCTCTGCGCTCCCTCTGTGAGATCATTTCTGTCCTCGCGGTCCCTCGTTAGGTGCCCTTTCCCTGAGTGCCTTATACGCCAGCCTGCCCTCCCTGTGACCGCCTTTGGGGTCAAGCTCGACGCCGCTCTGCTCAAACGGGGGCTAAGGCTTTCGTGCTCTTTCGCAGCCTCTTCCTCACACCCGAGGAAAACACTCCACAACTAGCCAAAAGATACTCCGTTACTCTCCTTATGGCACATCTATTGAAAAATAAATGATGAGGGTGGCTGCTAGTCTGATATCCCTGCTTATTCTGTTGCCCAAAATTGATGGCTTATACAGCATCTAACAAAATGAGGCTTCTGAATCGTAAGTAGGTTTTCTAAGTTCTAAGATAGCAAAAGTGGTTAGTAGTGATATCATATGGCAGAAATGGAAGCAAAATGCCTGCATTTTTTTCTTTCCCCCATCACTTTAAAAAGCTGGATCATTATCCTTCAGAGATGCAAATAAACTCTTCTAACAATTATTTAGTTGTTACTGGGTGCGGGAAAATCCCCCTCCGTGCTTTGCGCAGGTAGGCGGCTGCCCCGAGCTTCCCTGGCGCTGGACGCGGGCGCCCTGCGCGCCCATGGCCTTCGGCAGGCCGGGCAGCAGCCTCGCGGGGCCCGCTGCAGCCTCGCTGCGTGTGCTGGCAAAGTTCAGTTGCCTGGAAACTGCTTGTGAATTTGGGTCAGATTTTCCTTCTCATTTCAGGAGCTAAAAAAAAAGGAAAAAAAAGAGAGAGAGAGAGAGAGAGAGAGAGAGAGAGAGAGAGAGAGAGAAAGAGCTATATTATCTAGGGACAATGAGAGGATTTTGTCCTGCTTTTATACAGTTCGTTCTCTCTGTCGCCTCAAAAGCATCGTGGCATCTAAGTGACAGGTCACAGCTCTGTACGGGGCGGTCTCGGTCCCTTTTGTTGACTGTGTTCCACTTTGTATAAATAATTGACCATCCTGATATGGGAAAAGGAATCTAAATCTCCCATTACAGAACATGCAAATCTTTCTGGCATATTTAGTACCGCCTTACTTTTTTTTTTTTAGTTTTTCTTCAGGTGTTAAAATTAATTTCTGGCCTCTCATTAGCTGGGGAAATGAAATACTGACAGTGGTTAGAAGGAAATTGAGCTGAGCCTGTGACATGTCGAGTGAATGTCCAGGAGTCGTAGATAAAACAGACTCACTCTTTTGCCTCTGTTGTCCTAGTCAAAATAAGAATACTTTCCACATAAAAGAATGAGGAAAGGCAAAAATAAAAGTAAACCCCAGCAGCCGCTTTGGATTAGACACAAGAAGAACCTGAGTAACATGTAATATTCGCTAGCAACTGCATAAGTACGTTAGGCTCGATCAGCGTTGTACAAAAAGACTCAGTGAACCTGTTCAGATCGCAGAGCATGATCCATCTGAGCAATCCAAACCTACTTGGCATGGAATAGCTCAGGATTTCCAGCACTGCGGGTCCTAAAGGCACTTGT
This sequence comes from Microcambeva ribeirae, assembly GCA_035222435.1. Taxonomy (NCBI): domain Eukaryota; kingdom Metazoa; phylum Chordata; class Actinopteri; order Siluriformes; family Trichomycteridae; genus Microcambeva; species Microcambeva ribeirae. Next base: position 3,147 of record JAYECN010915420.1, on the reverse strand, counting down.
GAGCTTTTAAAATAGAAGCTTCCCTCTCACTGCACACAAACTATCTCTTTGTGTAGCTCATTCACTCGGCTTATTCAAGTGGTGCTTTGTGAGCGGTGTCTTGACTCCGCTTTTATTTATGTCCATAAGCCCCAATCCTTATGCGAGGCTGCATTTCACACCTTTGTTTTTCAGCTGTCCTCCTGTTACGTGATAGCACTTGAATTGCGGGCTGTATTGATCAAAACAGGAAGCATTTCAAGAAGAACATTAGCACTTAGTACCTTGCGGGTTCCAGCCCTTGATTTTAAGCCAAACTGTTGTTGTTTTTGGCAAGTGTATTTTCCTCTGAACCTGATGTGTCTGAAATATCAATGCTGGGGAATTACCCATGTAGATCCAGCTCCAGAGACTTATTCTGTTGCACACCTGCCCTTCAAGGTCTACCTGCCTGGGCCTTTCTCGCCCCATTAGTGCCCACAGGAACTGGATGCAGTGGTCAAGGGGTGACTTGGCCCTCTTCTGCCCTCAGCGGCACACACTGAACCGACCGGGAATTGCATGCTGGAATACAGGCAGCGATACCGTATATTGGAAAACGACACAGATGTTGCTAATCTCCATGAAGGTGGCTAGGAGAGTAAGAGTTTGGTACTTTCCAGAGCTCACTGTGCCTTGATACTCAGATATTTATTATTCGCGTTTATTATGTCGTCATGTATTTATTATGTCCTCATTCTCCACCATTATTTTGATGCGTTTGATTATCCACCATTATTTTGATGCTTTTGATTATCATCATCATGCCTGTCATCCCAGATCTGAAAAATAGCCCTGTGTTTGCATCAGTGACAAGTTCCACAATTACCATTTTTCCTGACGATTTCTCCATTAATGTTTGAACAGAAAGATAGTGGAATTATTTTGAATGGAATTAATTTGAGTGGGATTGTTGGCTCAAAGAGTTAACAATAATAAAATATGTTTTTCTCACAGTAACACAGGCAAATGTGACCTTAGATTAAATAATTAGAATATGCAGTTACCCATACAGTGTTCTGACCTGAATTATGTATCTGCGTTTCTTAGTCAAAACTTTCAAACTAAGCAACTCTCTGGTGAATTCACTTCAAAAGCCCCTTGAGGACCTACAGTTTTGGACCATCTCTGACCAACTACAGAAAGGGAGCATTTGGTTATGCATTTTATGTAGCATTTAAAGTCCAACAGGGTAGAGAACACTAGTATTGTTCCCTGCTGCAAGGAAAGAGCAGAAGGACGAGGTATGGAAGGAACAGGGCAGAGAGAGGATGAGGAGGAAGAGGAGGAGGAGGAGGAAGGAAGAAGATATGGCTGAACGTGGAGATCCCTGGATGCTGGAAGAGTGGGATGTAGCAGCTTGTGTGTCACCATGCAGAACTGGAATTGGGTACGGCCAGGAATCGGCTGCCATCAGCATGGAGCAGGATCTGACCCTGCATGACTAGAGCACGGGGTCCTATCAAAGAGGGAATTCATTCGAGTTGCTGACGCGCAGGCTGGCTGTTAAGTCTTCTTTAATTTTACCCATGGCTCTTTGTGATGTCCTGTGAGACACAGGTCCTTTGCTGGCCTTGTTTTGCAGGTCTGAGAGCAAGGGAGCGACAGTGTTTGGCTACCTCACATGGAAAATGGGAGGCTTAGCTGATGGTTTTAAAGACCTGGTGGGTCATCCACCAAGAAGCACCACATCTGGGAGGTATTAACTGCCTTATAAAACCTCCCCTCAGCCTTTGCTCGTCTTCTAATGACCTTTTAAAACACAACAAATATTACTGAATACACCTTGGAGTTTTAATTTATGTGGCTTGCATGTTTTCCAGGGCTGATGATGTGAGGACATGTTACTCATGGCCCCAGTACACTTGCAGTTATGGTACCTCCATCTCAATAAATGAGTTTTCCAGCATTTGGTAATTAGACTGGCAGCTTGAGCAAACACATGCCTGCAAATCTGGGAGCAGGGGGTGCAAAATGAGCTCGTACAGCAGTGAATGAGGAAGGCAAGAGGTTTTTTCAGTTGCTTCTGCATCAGGACTAAATCTTTCTCCTCCGAAATACTAAAACCCAGGAAGTTCTCTTTGATGGGAGAAATACATCTAATTGGCATTCCTGCTGTCTTGTGGACTGAATTATTTGCGATGGCAGAATCATTGTTTATGCTGTGCTCACAAATACAGCATCGCGGAAGGAAATGCGGAGAACAGCACTCTGTATTAGACACAATTACCATCTATTTTTAGGAGTATTCTTAAAACTCAGAAACACAAGGTCTTTATATCTGGTCTATATTTATATATCCATATATATAGCTCAGTGCCCTAATTAGCAAAGCTCAGGAAGCAGTGCCAGCGGAGATAGGGTTAGAGGGAAATGAGAGATGACTGTCTGACAAGGCTAAAAATAGGGTGAAATACTCTTTATGTGCTTTTTGGTAGTGTAAATAAAGCAGAATTGTGCAATGTGGGGGACCTCAGTTTGGGAGACCCATTCGAGTTATTTGTGTCATCAAATATTGTAGCATCAGAGTTTCTAAAAATTATAAAATGTGATTTTCTAACCTCCAAATAGCCCCCTCCTACAATGTGAAGTCAGTCCGTACGGGATGTCCCTGTGCTGCCTGACGGTGAGTTATCCAGGGGGCTGGAAGCCGCTGTTTGCCCGCAGGCCAGTGCCCACGCTCCACTTGCGCTCCGTAGGAGCAAAGCGGGGCCACTGCCACATCCACGTCACCCGAGCGCCCTGAACATCGTCCCTCCCACACGTGCTGGAGTGTGAAGGGCCTGTGCTGCTCAGCCAAGCTGCCGAAGCAAGCGCAGGGCTGGGCTGGGCAGTGCAGGGCTGGTGCAGAGACCTTCGGACGAGCAAATCAGACGCTCCAGTCCTTTAATCATCTTTGTTGCTCTGCGCAGGACCCTCTCTAGAAGCTCAATGTCCCTCTTGTCCTGGGCAGCCCAGAACTGCGCCCAGTGCTCCAGGGGTGGCCTCCCCAGAGCTGAGCAGAGGGGCAGGATCCTCCCTGACCTGCTGGCCACACTCCTCCTGATGCAGCCAGGAGCCCTTGGCCTTCTTGGCCACGAGGACACACTGCTGCCTCGTGGTCAACTTGTTGTCAACCAGGACTCCCAA